>JAZHYW010015028.1:0-78138 GCA_037355805.1 Ixodes ricinus | reverse complement strand
TACACATGTATTGCTCACGAGACCCGCTGCTGCGCATGGTTATTCAAAGACATGGTGACTGTTCCGTTCCCTTCTTTTGATTTCTTTAACAAAGTTTTTTTTTCTTTTAGTACAAGCATATGAACTCTTTGATTTCTTTTCTAAATACATATGTTTTAAGAAAAACGAAGGACATTGTATCTTGTCAATATTTAACCCGAAAGAACCTTGCTACTCCTTGTTACGTTTGAGTCTTTTACCACCAGCACCATCTTAACCCCCACTGCCTGTCTTCACCTCCTCCAGCAATCTGTGCTTTCTGCCTCAACCTCTGCTGCCTTCCTCAAACTTTGCTGTACTGCAGCACTATACAGCTGAGCAGACTCATTTCTTACATTGCCAACCACCTCGTCACTTGTTGACTGTCCCCCATGGGTCTGCCGCCCCTATACCGCCGTCTTATCTGCCACCTCATTTACCTTATTAACTACTCCTGTCAGTTGCTGCACCACATCCTCACACTTCTTATGCTCCTCCAACTCCGCCTTCAATTCAATTCCCCGTCTAAGCTCCTCCACCTGTCGCTCAAGCTCGGCTCGCTGCTCCCGTTCTTGCCTCATCTCTCCCGCTACGCTCTCTACCTTGCTTTCCCATTCCCATGGTCATCTCCTCCACATCCGCTTCGGCCCTCTTAATCAAATCTCCGACTTGCGCCTCGAGCTGAACCCGCCTCTTCCGCTCTACCCGTATTTCCCACTTCAACTCCCGAACCGTAGCCGCGCCCGCTCCCTCCTATTCTCCTAAAACCAACTTCTACCTTCTCGCAACTCCGGCATGTAAAGCTGCTTCCCTCGGCTTCTGCTACAGCTTTCGAACTCCGTCTCTATCATGCAGCACCAACGGCCACACTCCCTCACATTCTGCATCGGGTCCTCCTTTTACTTTAGGCTTCTCAGCCTTCTGCCGTCCCGTATTCACCATCGCCTACGGACACACAGCGCGACCCCAACGACAAATATCCCACTAGAACTCAAACTAATCTTGCATCTGCACCACTGATCTCTGACAATTGCTGGATTGCGCTTCCTGCTCCCATGAGTGAAGCCACCGGATGGCCATCTTGCTCCTAGAAAAATTGCAGTTCTGCTAGCGTTGCAGAGGCTGGCGGCAGCGTGCTGAAGTCACATTTCCCACTCGTTCATCGTCATTCGCCGAAAAAGTTTTCTAAGACCCTGTGTAAGCGTTGAGACTTGCCGTTGAGAACACGTGAAAATTTTTACGATAGCGCAGTGCCGCAGGAAAAAGGCACAACTCGTCGAAAGCAGGTTTTGCGGTGTGGCGGCGTGATCAAAGTTTCCTTGGCACGCCGATGTGCTGCGTCTCTGTGCCTTCGCACGCTTGGACACCGATGAAGAATTGCCGCCGCGGCAGAGTGTTGAAGGTGTGTCGCGCGTAGATGCCTTTGCATCATATCGGTCGGGAAGGACAATTAAGGCACCAGTGCGTCTGACATATAATGAAGATTTTAACAAGTAGTATAGCCCCACAGTTTGTCTCCGAGTGACGCGAATACGCTCAGCTACGTTAGAGCTTATTGTGTTATTGTGTGTTTTTTGTTGTTTTCTTTTTGTATAACGTAATAATGTTCAGCTCGTTTAGAGAAAGGAAGATGTATCGGCAGTGGCTTGGCCACGCGCGAGGGTTCAGGCTGACAAAGACGAAGATCCAATAAAATTCGCTCAGTGTTGTTCTAATCCACGTCAGCGACGTCTCACATCTGAAACATTCTCCCTGGAAGTTCACCTTGCTAAACGAAAACGTATAAATTATGCAAAAAAAAAAAGCTTTACAAGTTTTTGTTTACTGAACTAAAGATGAATAACAATACACTTGTTTATGACCCTCTGTCGGATAGTGTGGAAGTGCTGCAAAGGTTAACGCATAAATCAAAGCCTGCCTCTTTTAATCAAGTCTTATCAAGGATTCCGGTTACTCATTGCCCTCTTTTAGTTCTATTTACTAACATCCGAAGTGTAATTCCCAAACATGAGGCACTTTCTTCCTGTGTATGATAATGAGACTGACATTTTCATCCTAACAGAAACCTGGGGGCTATGTTCGACAAATGTTTCGTTTCTCTTAAAAAGAAACGGAAGTGACGGAATGATGATATCGCGTCTGATTGGTTAGAGGCACAAATGACGAGAGTTTCCTCTTTCGTCATTTGAGCCTCGAGCAAATGAGATGCGATATCGTAACTTCCGTCACTTCCGTTTTCTTTTATTTTTTATGAGAAACGAAACTTTTGTCGAACATAGCCCTCCTGACTCACACCCGGTATACTTGATAGGGAAATATTTAACTCTTGTACTAACTTCAACATTTCTCGCCGAGGTAGAAAAAAAACAAAAAAAAAAACAGAAAGGGAGGCGGTATCTTAATTGCCGTCAAAGACATATTCCTTCATTCTTGATATAAATTGATAAAGAAATCAAAATGTTATGGGTCTGTTGGCTCACTTTATTCAAACAAGGTATAATCAGTGTCTACTATGGACCACCCAACAGTGACTCATCATTGTGCGACTCATTTCATGATAACTTAAAACTAATCCTCGCGACTATCCGAACGCTAAGATTTTTTTTGTTATTTCAACTTTTCATTTATTGATTGGTCATCGCTTTCATCCCAAGATAAAACAAACAAATTTCATAGGTGTATGCCTATACACTCTTAAAAAAAGTCTGTGCGTCTACTTTCACGCACAATACTCGGAGAGCCAATCACCGCAACTTACGGAGGCAGCTCGGCGAATGACGATGCCGATACATATGTTTAGACCAAAAAACGCAGTCTGAGTTGTGACATTAAGCAATGCAAGCGTGACGTTTTGCATTGCTTAATGTCACAACTCAGACTGCGTTTTTGGTCTAAACATATTTTTCGGCATTGTCATTCGCTGAGCTACCTCCGTAAGTTGCGGTGATTAGCTCTCCGAGTATTGTGCGTGAAAATAGACGCACATACTTTTTAAGAGTGTACTTTAACCTCACGCAAATATTATCCGCTAGCACATGCGGTAACAATATTTTTGATTTGGTGTTATCATCTGCACCCGATGTTATAACTTCTGTAACATGCAGCGATGGCGTCAGTGACCACAAACTTGGCAGTCTTAAACTAGACCTTCCACCCTTCAAAAACGACATGCTGTAAGACTGATAAAAGATTAGTGCAAAGCTGACTACGGTTTGATTAGTGAGAAACTTCTACACTTTTCTTCTTCATTTATTGCCAGCTTCCATACTCGCACCATAGAAAGTAATTGGAATACATAAAAAAAATATTAGCCGAACTCATTGATGCTCACATCCCCCTTATTCCCATCCGTTCTCACATCAACCAACCCTGGTTCAATAAAGCACCAAAAGCACTCCGAAATAAGAAAAATATGACTCTTTCAAAGAGCTAAAGAATCCAGTTCTGACGAAATGTGGGCGAAGTACTCTAAGTGCGAAAAAGAGTATGCTTTTTGTCTAGAATATTCAAAGAAAAAAGTACTTGAATTCTTGACTTACCTGCTCTACTCACAAGCAACCCAAAAAAATTCTGGAAAAATCTATCACCGAACGAGTCTCATAGTAAAAAAATGAAAGGCGTTTACAGCACCCTGTAACGCCGAATTAGAGCGCAGCTTCTGAGGAGGAGGGGGGAAGGGTACTGATGGGAGGGTATACCCCTCCTTCCTCCTCCTCACCTCCTCATCTTCCCTGCTACTGCTCCTCCCTCCCTCCCTCCCCCTCCTTTCCCCTCCCCCTCGTCCTCCTCCCCCTCCTCCTCCCCGCGCGGTGCATTATGGGAATTGGGTTGTATGTTCTTTTGCGTCGTAGATAATCGTAGTGTGAAATCGTTGAAATTGGTATTTTCACTTTTTCAAGGATGAGCTTTGTCTTCGTTCAAGGTCGAATGTTAGGTTAGCTGCTATCCGTGCCGATGCTAGCCATCTACCGTGGTTTTCGAGCGCTGGAAACGCGGAAATACAGCTGTTTGTTGTGTTAGTTCGAATTATATTACCTGGAGTAGAGTGCAACGCACGCACGCAGACAGCAAAGGGGCCTGATTGACATACGCAGCTCTCGAGTGTCTCATCTTGTCATGTCATTTATTGGTCTAAATACCTCTCACTCAATTGACTAATTGTGCAGTGTTATTAATATAGTATAAAAATAGCGAGACTCGCGTCATATTCTTCAAGTCTGGCATATGTCCACCGGTTGGTGAAACAAACTTGGCTAACGGTTTGCAAACACGATTTACGCGGTCCTGGCTTGCGATCTCTTGAGGTCCCATTCTTGGTAACGGCTGCGCTCAGTGCCTAGGCGCAAATCCCGATAGTTGCAGCATAGGTGCAACTCCTGATGGTTGCGGCCTAAGTCCTAGTCCTGGTGGTGCTCCGGGCCGAGGTGCAAATCCCGATGGTTGCGGCCTAGGTGCAAATCCTGATGGTTGCGGCCTAAGTCGTAGTCCTGGTACAGGTGGTGCCCCGGGCCTATGTGCAACTCCCGGTGCTTGTGAAAATTCTGATGGCTGCGGCCGAGGTCCTTGTCCTGGTACAGGTGGTGCCCCGGGCCTATGTGCAACTCCCGGTATTTGTGCAAATCCTGATGGTTGTGGCCTAAGTTCTTGTCCTAATACAGGTGGTGCCCCGGGCCTATGTGCAATTCCCGGTGTTTGTGCAAATCCTGATGGTTGCTGCCTAAGTCCTAGTCCTGGTACAGGTGGTGCCCCCGGCCTATGTGCAACTCCCGGTGGTTGTGGCCTAGGTCCCATTTCTGGTACTCGCGGCGCTCCTGGTCTTAGCGCGTGGAGCGTCCGGGGGCCCCCTGCCTTGATGAGCTTGATTTCCTCGAACCTAATGGATAAATAAGTAATATTGAGCGTGGAACAGTGCTCTGACATTTGATACGCGTTGTGCCCGCATGATGGCAGATCCCATAAAGGCTGGTTCACACGCTTGCAACCGCTTAGGACAGTGCGCCTTAAAACCTCTTAAAAGTCTCCTACGACGAGAGAACGCATGCACTGGCGCCACCTATAGGGTAGCGTGGAAGGTTCTGCAAATATTGCAGAACCTTCGCTCTAGTGTGAAATGTAGTCTGCCAGTTCTATGCAATATCAGACCAATAACGATAACTTTAGATTTAGAAATTTTTATGTTTAATGTATATCAAGAAAGAAAGCAAGTAAATTTGAAGAATGGTTATTACATCCCCAAAATATTCCATACCCCATGGACTTATGGAGCGTGCACCCTAGCCTTAGGTACTCAGTAGAATATATACAATCCGAGAAACATTCCAAGGAAAATAAACACTACATACTTATACAGATGGTTCAGCCGGCCTAAGCACAGTTGGGGCAGCATTTGTTATAATAAAATCTAATGGAGGTATAACGGAAATAGGAAAATATAGCTTAAAAAAGCATAACACAATTTTCGATGCAGAGGCAATAGCAATCATGAAAGCAATAGAATATTTAATAAATATACAAACAACACGAGACTGACATTTTTACCGGAAGTTTATCAGTACTGCAAGAATTAAATAAACCTGTTAATCAAAATGAGATAATCAATACAATTAAAAATCGAATTAGGGTATTAAAGTCACATTGGAATACTCAATTTTATTTCGTTAAAGGTCATTCAGATAATTTAGGTAATGATTTAGTTGACCTGTATGCGTCATCTGCTAGATACCATGGTATATATTTACCCCTTAAACAATCAAAACAATACGTAAAAACAGAATTAACTTTAAAAGCGAATGGTTTATGGAATGCTAAGTGGCAGAGAGGGAGCATAAAGCGCTATTTTTCAATGAATTCCTTGGATTTATAGTAATACCTTATTTTTGTTCCATCTAAGTATTATTTGACCAAAATATTAACACATTCTGGAAGGTTTCCATTTTTTTTTTCCGATTTAACATCAAGAACTTAAACACATGTTTCTGTGGTATGCAATGCAATGATATAGAGAATTACTTTTTAACGCGTCCGAATCTAAGAAAACAAGCTAATTCATTAATTATTACAAACCTGAATACAGCTCAAAAACAAAAATTTATTCATTCAATCTCGAAGGTGGAAATAATAGTAGAAATGATAAAAGCAATATATAATAATATAGGACAAATAAAGAAAACACACGGAGAGATGGATTCTAAATATAGAAAATAAAAGAAGGGACAAATATATTCTTAAAACATGAACACATTATTCTTTAACAATCATAAAGCATCATATTTTCACAAAAAATAATGCAAAAAAAATACAGTTCGAACAGAAGAAAACAAGAAGGAAAACTCGAAAAAAACCAAGCTTAGGTGGGTTGGTTATAGACAAATTTTTGAAAAGGACATACTGGTGAGATCAAAGGCATGCCCAAAAGGAAAACTTTGTAATAGCGGAGGAGACCGAAACATTCAAGCTCCTGTTTCCCTGTAAACCAACATACCGAATCGCACGCAAGAAAGAAAGAAAGAGAAAAAGGAAAGAAAGAGAAACAGAAATAAAGAAGAGAAAAAGAAAAAGGAAAGAAAAAAAGAAAGATCCCAGTGTTTACTGTTTACCAACTCCAGCAGGGCGGACTATACTTCGTCTCACCCTAGCATGGACGAAGCTCGAAGGCTGTGCTTGCGCGAGCGGCCAGCCTTGACTGCCTTGACTAGAGCACTTGCGGCACGAGCGCCCGTGCAGTCGCCGCGGCTTCATTCAAAGTGACTAGCTCGCGCTTTTAGCACGCGCGGCTAACAATAGTCCATACTAAGGTGAGACGAAGTATAGTTCGGCAGCCTTGAGCATCCAGTACGTTGAAAAGAAATGCATGCCCAAGGAAGACCCTTTTAATATCAGGAGGAGAGTGGACCAGTTCCTGACCCTGGCTTCCTATTAGAGACTGATTTGAAAGATTGCGTGCATGGAAGACCCCTCAATACTTAAGTAGGGAGGCGCGGAATGTTCGCTAGCCTCAAACTTTCTCTCAACTTGAAAAAAAGAAGTGTCTCATGCTATTGTTTATGTCAGGGGTGCACAACTCAAAAATGACGCGGGCCAAAAATTGTTTATTGGAAACTGCGCGGGCCGCACCTAGTGTGACACGTTACACCTTTTTGCTGCAGGCAGGTTTTCAATATCCGGCATCATCGCACTGGTGGCCGTCTCCAGCACATCTCGCGGTGTCATATCCGTCATAGAAGATCGAAGACGGTTCTTGTTGGGGGTCATCAGTGAGAACGTCTGCTCACAGACATACATGCTCCCAAAAAGTGATGCAAGCTTCAATGCGTGGTACCACAAGGTTTCCGTACTTGCTCCTGTCAAGGCTTCTGTAGAAGTCAAGCAGCTGAGACTCAAGATCCATACTCTTCAGTTCTGGCGAGCACTGGAGGTCGATGAGTTCTAGCTGCAGCGTCGGACCTGTGTCTTCCGGTGCGACAGAAAACGGATCGCGGAACAAATCGTAGTTACTCTTCTCACTTTCGAATGCCTTGAATCTTTGCTGGAACTCGGAGAGCAGGTACTCAACCTGTGGAGCGTACGTCGCAGCTACCGTCTTCCGATTTTCGCCGGTGGAAAGAGCTTCTGGCAGGTTGGAAAGTGAACTATGCTTCCACCCCCACGCTGCAATTTGAAGAGGCGCAGCTTTCCTTGGAACGCGAAGATCGCGCCTCACCATGTCCGAAATGAGATGGTCTTTTCCTTGGAGAGCTATGTTAGGCGTGTTCAGATGGCTTGAAATATCGGTGAGGAGTGCCAGATCCCACGACCATTGTTCTTCCTCCAGCTCAGGTATGTGTTTCCCTTCCTCTTGCAAGAAAGCGATGATGTCGGCCTTCAGCGCGACGAAGCGACTCAGAACATTCCCACGGCTTAGCCAGCGAACTTCATTATGATACGGGATGTCCATGTGCTCACTCTCCATTCCTTTCAGGTACTCTTGAAATTTCCTGTGCTTCAATCCCCGAGCACGTATAAAGTTGACAACCGAAGTCACGACCTTCATCACATGGTCAAACTTCATCACTTTGGCACAGAGTGCTTCCGGTGAAGCACACAGTGATATTGCTTCAGTTCTACACCACTGAACGCTTGAAGTAAGGCAACGGCTCCGTTTCTCTTTCCCATCATGGCTGGGGCTCCATCAATGCAGACTGCAGACACCTGCGAGTTTTCCCATGATAGCTTGAGCTTCTCGATGACGTCTTTGACCTCCTTGCTGATCTCTTCTCCCGTAGTCCGTCCGTGCGTTGAGCAAAGCTCTGCCAGCTCCTGAGTCACTTCGAAGTTTTCGTTCACACCACGGATGAAAACAAGCAGCTGTGCTGTGTCTTTGATGTCTGTGCTCTCATCCAAAGCAATAGAGTAGTAGACAAAATGACTGCAACTCCTCTCCAGCTGTTTTGATAGGTCGTCGGCAATGTCACGCACACGTCGTTGTACTGTCATTCTTGATAGGCTCAGGTTTTGGAAAACCAACCTCTTGCCCGGGCACATCTCCTCAGAAGCAATCATAAGACATTCCTTGATGAAGTGGGTCCATATCACATGAGCGAATGACGTTTTAGCGAACAGCGACGTTTGAGCGAATCGACGTTTTAGCGAATAACGGGGGCGCGCATTAACCCACCCGCCGCGCTGCGTTTACGCCGCTTCGCGGCGACAGTCTGCGACGGCTCATTACAAAAATGTGAACCCATTTGGCCCACCTGAAAACGCCGCTTCGCGGCGTCCGACTATTCGCTAAAGTGTCATTCGGTGAAACGTGGGCGTTCGCTAAAATGCCATTCGATCAAGTGAGTGCCTCCCTGATGAAGTCGCCATCAGTAAACGAACGACCTGAACGAGCGATCTGTCGAGATATCTTAAAAGACGCCCGCGTGGCTGCTTCAGATGTGTTCTTTGCTTTCGTAAAAATGCTTTGCTCAGCAAGCAAATTCCGTTTTAAGTCCTCGGACTTTGGTTTCTCTCCGAATCCGAAAGAGCGCCGAAGTCGCGGGCATGTTTGGTCTCGTAGTGGCGTCGAACGTTGTATTCTTTAGGAGCCGCGAGAGATTCTCGACACACAAGACATAAGCACTTCGATGCGTTCTCAATGAAAAAGTACCTCCATGTCCACTCCTGGTTGAATTTCCGGCCCTCCTGGTCGATTTTCTCTTCTTTGAAGTGCACTCATATTCCAAGCGTGACACGACTAGCTTTTCTCATCTGCAACATGCTGTCACTGATCATGTTCCAACAGGAGGGAGAGGGCTGTAGCCTCCGTGGAGAGAGGGAGAAGGGAACGGGATGAAGAAGAACTGGAACAAGGATAGGGGAGGGACGCTGTTAGGGGTCATAACAACACACTGGATGGCGGTACAGGCTTTTGTATTGTTGTTTTCTGTGAGTCTAGTGGAGAGGTAATATTTGAACTGAGGGCGCGGAGTTTCCCCCCGGAAAAGAGGACTCTAAGAAAAGTAGGTCAACAGGTTCGAATGCTTTCTGCCAAGTCAACGGCCGCAGTGCATTGAATGACACGGTGAGCGGTTTCTGCGCTCAGCTGGGCCGCAGGCCGCGGGCCACACAGAAAGTGCCCTCGGGCCGTATGTCGTGCACCCCTGGTTTATGTGAAGATGGGAAAAAATATATATTCATTAAACTTATAAATAATTTGGCAAACACTCTTTCCCAGCAAGATAAAAAAGGGTTTGCAGCTTTGAGCATTCAGTAACCTTTCAAAATATGAATGCCCAAGGAAGACCCTTTTTAATATCAGGAGGGTATGGACCAGTTCCTAACCCTGGCTTCCTATTAGAGGTAGATTTCAAAAATGGCATGCATGTAAGATTAATACTCATGTAGGGAGGCGAGGACTAGTTCTGTAGCCTCAAGCTTATTGGAGGGAGCTTAGGGGAAAGTATACCTCTTGGAACAAAGTGTCACTATCACTGAGCGGACCCTAAACCTCTATGGCTACATAACTTAATGGGAGGAAAATATTCAAATCCATTATCGCAAAATTTTAGCTTTAGAATACAAAAAAAACACAGTTTGGAACAGTAATTTAGGTTAAACCTAAAGTAATAAAATAAACAAACATTTATACTTTAATAAACACAATAATAAATGTTTGACTTTTTTATATAAAATATTGAATACAAAAATAACACAAGCAAAAGAAACCAGCGAAGAAAGCTCGCCGTCGTCTCAACTGAGACACAAGACCAAGAGGCAAAAAGCTAAATTGATATTATTTCAAACTACGGCATTATTACCCTGAATTTAATCGCTAAAATCCCGCTGACAAAACGCAAGCCCGTACCCGATTTCGTAGTTTCGCTGCCTCCCTGTTTTTCTTCGTTGATTGGCTTTTAAATCAAAATTTCCTTTTTGGGCATATTGGACCTTATTTATTTATTTTTAATTTATTTAAACCTATTATACCGTTTGGTGGCGCAGGTAGAGAGGCAAATTTTATTTTTATTTATTTTGGCTCTCACTTAGAAAATGAAAATGAAGATGGCGCCAGCGTGCCAGTGTGTTAGCCCGTCGCTACAATCCCAAAGCTCGGCCCAGGCAAACGCAAGTGTGAACGGGCCTTTCTAGGTTCATCGCAATGACGTTAAGAGTATACACATTTTCAAGAAGCACTCGGTCCCATGGACAAGGTAAACCTTTTTAGAGGGCAGCTCCTAGGCGCCGGAATTCCGGGTTGAGCGGCGTCGCCGTCACCGTCGGCGTAACCGCGCTTTGCATTATGGGACACTTCTCATAATGACGTCATGAGGGTACAATATTCCCGCTAAATCGGGGGTAAAATTTTCCGCTAAATTTAGGAGGAAAATTTCCCCCCAAAATTTAGCGGAAAAACTTGCCGCCAAATTTAGTGGGAAAATTTTACCCTTCTGACGTCACAGGACCCCACTCAACCGGGAAAATTTTTCCGCTAAAATTAGCGGAAGAATTTCCAGCCAAATTTTGTGGGAAAATGTGTGACGCCACGCGTGAGGTCAGGAGGGTAAAGTTTTTCCGCTAAATTTAGCGGGAATATTTCCCCGCTAAGTTTAACGGGAAAATTTGTTTAAAATTTAGCAGGAAATTTAGCGAAAATTTTTTTCTAAATGGCAAGGTAGCAGGAGAGGATGAGGGAGGGAACGGAAGGGGAGGAGGGGCATACCCTCCCTCCGTACCCACCCCTCCTCCTCCTCAAAAGCTGCGCTCCGATTCGGCATTACAGAGAATTGTCAACGTCTTTCATTATTTGAGCCCACACTCCCTGCTAACCCCAACCGAATGAACTGTTGATTTTGATAAACGCAATTTCACACACTGCTGGCGGCCAAATTCTCGCCTGACACGTTGTTTTCTGCGTTTCATGGTCAATGTATTTTCCCGTGGACAACAAAAAAATATTGCGCAACATAAAAAAAAAAACGAAAAGAAAACGAAGTTTATTTTTGGGGGTACGTACTCGACGGAGCGGATGCGACTGGAATGCTTGTTTTATTTGACGATGAGTGTTAAGTAACGGCGCTGCCCGCTCGGCCGTGTCAATGGACAAAGCACTTAGCTGTCAAAAATAGTTTACAGCAGAATGTAGCCAAAAGACCTGAACATTTCGCGTGAAAAAATAACGTGATTACCGATCAACACGACAATACTCAGATATGAAATTTAGCAAGTGTCACCATTCGAATAATATTTTGTACGTAGTACCACACGGTGCAGCGTTATTCGAAAATGATTTGTTCGAGAATGATCTCCAATAACACACCACAACAGTGTCGACGACAGCTATGGAATCTAAAGGCTCTGTTATACTCCGACGTAACGCGCGCGCGTGCAGAGCGCGTCACAGCGACGTCACGTCGGCGAAAACCCGGCGCTCTATACTCCGGCGTCGTGGCGTAACCGACGCGACCGGCGGCGTTCGACGCGCCTGCCTCGACGCCAAAATGGAGCATGCCGTATTCCGCGCCGGCCGCGCCAGCCGCGCCAGCGACGCCGGACCAGGAGGCATCACGCGCTGGCTCCCGGCAGCCCTCGCGCGGGAAGCGCGGCGAATACGAGCAATAGCAGACGACAGGAGCCCCACTTGTGCGGGTCGTCGAGAAGCTGATCGAGGGAATTCGTCCTCACCCGTGTGTCTACGACACGAGGAAGCTTGAGTACCGTAGACCGTGCGCTTGTCAAAGATGTACCGTATGTGCATTGACCGCCTACGCTTGCGGCGCAGGCGGTGCACCAACAGTGCAAGCGCGAGTTTTCGTCGTGCAAGGGTACGTCCACGCTATCGCTCGAACTTGGAGGTCAGGAAGCGCGAGAATTTTCGTCTGCTATTCGAAACGAAAAGGAACCAGTGGCGTACTCTCGCAGGAAACGTGCCCTCGTAGTCAGATTCTGCGCATGCGCCGCGCTGGCGGACCACCGACGCGCACCGCGGGAGCCGCCTGGTCTGCCGGAGTATAAAGAGGGCGAATTTTCGACGCGCGCGGCGTGACTGACGTGACGTAGCCGACTTCGGCCAGCGTTCGCTGGCGCGCGCGTTACGTCGGAGTATAACAGAGCCTTTAGAGTAAGTACCTCGTTTTAAAACACTTTTTGGAAAGAGATTTTTTTTTTCTTGCTTTTTTCTTTCAAAAGTTTAGCGTCAAGGTAAGGGAACGGACACGACTAGTTTGTTCCCCACCCCAACCCGAACAGCTATTTTTGACGATAACTGGGAAGGTCTCTACGCGGATTATCTCTGGGAGTAAAACGAACAGTTGTCACTGTTCGCAAAATCGCGTTGAGGGCCTTCCGACGTTCTTCTCTTCCTTCGTTTCTCGTGAACGTCGAGCAGAAATACTCTAATGGCATGCACCTACCAGTCTTAATTCTCACAGTGGAATAACACAAAAAGGGTGCGAAGCATGCACAAGGAAAATAAAGTGGAAACTTTCGAGAGAGGCCCGAAAACTTGCAATGCAAAACCTCATAACATAGACGGAGAATCGCGCTGAGCAGGCTTCAACAGTCCAAAAAAGTGGCAGAAAACTTCTAGCTGATAGGGGGCGCGAGAAGTCGCACCAGCTGCATCATTATCAGCAACATGGCGGCGGCCTAGGAGCATTTTTTTAAAAGGTGTATTGAGTGTGATATCTTTCCTGTGTCTTTTAAGAAGAATATCAAGAGACTCTCAAATAGCATCAAAAAGAAAAAAAAAACGTGAACAAATCTTTCAACACTTCCAACAGGGAGCCAAACCTGCGCGAGAAAGAAGACACTTTCAAAATGTCATATTCGAGCTAATTTCTATTCTCCGTTAGGATATGACTTCCGCGTTCACCAGGGGTGCATTATTCTTATCAATGACTCGGCGTTATTGCTAAAATGGCAGATATCTGAGCAAGAGGTCCGAGATATGGCACCGCAAATGTCGTCTGCTCTCGTCGTGTGCTTCTGCATGGACGTTGAACTGGCTTCGGAGCTGGTGCAAGGTTTTGAGGAACTCGGTCTGAACTTGTTCAGAACAGGGGTGAATCGAACGCGCCAGTGCATCGGGCGTGCTACTTCCTGTTTGAATCGAATGCGGCAGTTCCTGCACTGGTGAACTAGTTCAGCCAGTTCAGGTGAATCGAACGGACCTAGTTACAGACACGAAGCAGCAGACCGAGAGTGGTAATACTGGTGATGACAATGTTTAATTAATAATACTGCGAGAAGACCGGCATCACGATGCGGATTCTCTCGTTCTGCTGTGGTATGTTAGTTTACGCATGTGAAGCGCATCGCAACGGCGTTTCTTTACGCCGGCGTGGGCCGGTAGGGAGACTTCTGTGGTCCCGATTTGGCTCACGGACCGAGGTTCGGAGACCCCTGACCTAAAGCATTCTGGCATACTCTGGCCACTTTTGAGTGACTGTTTCCGTTTTTACTTCGAACGTAAAAACACAAACGAAAAGGAAATGTGTTCTAACTGGTTCGGGTCAAATCCTTTCATTCGCTGTATTCACTCAGCATTAATCGCAATTCTAGCTACGCAATTTTTTTTTGATAGGTTGTTTACTCAATTTACTGAATGAAAACGCTTTTCTTCTACTCCCCTCCCCCCCCCCCCCCCCGTTTTCCCCGAAAAAACAACAGGAACATCGGGAACTACTCACAGCTGTTGTGGCATGTATTCGTGGTGACGATCAGTTTCCCAACGAACAATGTCCATAGACGATTCAACCTGATCCGTGCTGAAATGCAAGTCACATTGCGTATATTTTGTCTTCCGTGTTTTGCAAACACACACGTCGTGCGGAATTTACCATTGACTTTACAGTTCTCGTGTAGGCTTAGGTAGTCCGGTTATAGGGCGGAATTGATCGAAGGGTGATTCAAACTTACCTTGGCATGGTCTTGAGCTCCCTGTTTTATTTGGGAAAAGAAGGCGCACTCGAAACGTCGGGTCTTCTTGAGCCGCGGCCATAGGGACGCGGCGTTAGTGTTCACTAGGAAAAGAAACTTACGGCATGCGGTAGGGATGACACTCGAAGCTTCTGAAATTGGATTTTTAGTATTATAATGACTGTACAACCAACAGCAAGATATAAGAGATCTTGTGATTTCAGTTATACAAGATCAACGAAAAACACCTTAAAAAAGGTTGTTTTCAATCGCGTTTTTTTACCAATCTTTTTTATGCAATACTTTTCGGGGAAGTCTCCAAGATGGAGAAGATTTGCTTAAGGAATAAGTTCACTTCCTACCCGATATGAAGCACAGGACGTTTTACGTAAATACTAGATAATTCCGATGCTTCCGATAACAGATACAAAAACTCCCGATTAGAAAAAGTCTAAATGACTGTAGAGGTTTTGCCCTGTGGTTTGAGTCACGGCAGAAGGTAAGGTTGCTCGCCTTCTAAATACTTACACGAACTTTCCTTGCCTGTCGCACGTGTAAACAAATGGGCGTTTGTCAGAGCGTAGCGGATGAACAGTGCACAACACGGATTAAAAAAAAAAACACACACACACACACTTACAGATCCATTCGTGGTCGTCTTCGCGATGCATGCAAATAATTGAGAAAGGGTCAGGGTGAGTCGAAGCTTGTTTGTCCATCGTTTCTAAACACACACTCCTAGTTTATCTTCCATGTTTTCTTTTAATGCGTTCTAAAACATGCCGACGCAACTTCTGGGTTTTCAACTTTCGTGCGTGCAACATTGTAATTCAACGAAACGTTCGTGAACGCAAGTTTTGTGCATGCCCTGCAGTGTATGTACCGCTCTGCACGTGTTCGAGCTCATGCATGCAAGTAGAATGAACCATTTGACCCTTTGCCAAATTACCCTAGAACCTAACAGAATGCTGGGAACGTAGGCGGGCCCATTGTT
Organism: Ixodes ricinus; assembly: GCA_037355805.1. Classification (NCBI taxonomy): domain Eukaryota; kingdom Metazoa; phylum Arthropoda; class Arachnida; order Ixodida; family Ixodidae; genus Ixodes; species Ixodes ricinus. The sequence goes on along the minus strand of JAZHYW010015028.1, from coordinate 62,747 downwards.
TTAGCCTTTTGTTTTACAACAACTACAGGTTTTCCCGCTCATTTTAATCCAAGTGACGGCCAATTTAATCCAAGTGCCACCAAATTTAATCCAAGCGCCGCATAATTTAATCCTTGCGCTACCTAATTTAATCCCGGGGTCAGTCAATTTAATCCACAATATATATATATATATATATATATATATATATATATATATATATATATATATATATATATATATATATGCACTTATTGTCCGGTGGTCGTGTTTTGCTTACACATTTGGTAACTTAGAATAATTGTTTATACAATTAGATTTTTTGGGGGACAACTGATCATTTCGATCACTACTATGATTACATGGAGTTACTAGCCCCACTATTGACGAGGCTTCGTTGATATGTTGATTACTCTTTTTGTGACCTCGAGTTATTGTGGCGCGCTCGAATTTATTTTAGCTGAATGTAACTTTCAGATGATATAAGTACAATTGCAATTTATGATTACTCGTTTAAGTACTTCGTGTTATTATTGATCCGATTGACCTATAATGAACCCAGTTGACATTATTATTCCTCTTTGATTACTTCGAGTCACTTTTGACCCTTGGTCATAAATTCGAATTCAATGTCATGGTGATGACTCCATTACTTTTAGCTAATCTTCAACGAATTTAAGTTTTATGTGATGAATATTGACATTATGATTACTCTTTTGATTATTTTGAGTTTCTCTCAATTCAATTGACTTTAATTCGACCTAAGTGACATTTGGTGACTCTTGTTTACTTTGTGGAATTATAGTGCGAGTTTATCGGTTGTGAGCTCAATCATACGTTATTATTAGTCTTGATTACTTCGGGTTACTTTCGATCCACATGACTTTAATACGGCCTCATCGATATTGCGATGAATGTTTTGATTTTTCGGGCTAATATTTAAGAAAAGTATATATTATTAGCTCAATTGACATCACAATTACTTGTTTGATTACTTTGAGTTACTATTGACCAAATAGACTTTTATTCGGCCTAATGGACATTTTGGCTACTATTTTGATTACTTCGTGTTATCAACTCCAATTGGTCTATAATGAACTCAGTTGACATTATTATTACTCTTTTGATTACTTTAAGTTACTTTTAACCCTGTGGACTTGAATTCGACCGAAATAACATTGGGATGACTCTTTCGATTACTTTAAGCTTATCTTCATACAACCTTATTTATTATGAGCCCAATGTATATTATGATTACTCTTCATTACTTTGAGGTCACATTCAACCAGTTTGTTTTAATGCGAATAGCATTCTTTGGATACTTCACGCACTTTTCGCCTATGTATCTATCTATCTATCTATCTGGCTATCTAACCTCTTACGCCGCGGGTCGATAAATAAATAAAAAAGACCGGCGCCGGCTGGGATTCGAACCGTTGACCCTTTGATCAGCAGGCAGACGCGCTAACCACAGAGCTATGAAGGCAGTCATTCAACGCACTTCTAAACGGTTGTTTATATCTTTACCATAGGACGCATTGCAGCGTTAACAGCACTGGTGCGCGCGCGTCCATGCACGAGGGCTCATTCTGCTTCGTGAGGCTGAGCACGGCCGCTGCTCACCCTCTCCCGCGCTCGGGAGAGGGTGATGTAGCGGCCGTGCTCAGCCTCACGAGAGCGGAATGAGCCCTCGTGCATGGAACGCGCGCGCACCGGTAGTTGTGACAGCGCTGTAAAGCGCGTCCTATGGTAAAGATATAAACAACCGTTTAGAGTACCGTTGGTTGAGACTAGCTGAGACGCTAGAAAGTCTGGTTGGTACCATTTTGAGTAGTCTGTGCGTATGGCGCGTGCTTTGCTCGCCTTCCTATACTTGCATCTCACTCCTAGCATGGCACTAACCGCGAAGGCTGTGCTAGCGCGAGCGGCCAGCCTTGACTGCCTTGAGTAGAGCGACTTGCTACACGGGCGCTCCTCGTGCAGCCGCCGCGGCTTCATTCAAAGTGACTAGCCTGCGCTTTAGCACGCGCGGCTAACAATAGTCCATACTGCGGTGAGACTTGAAGTCTAAGTGACACAAACGCACGTGCTGGGCTGCGGAGATCGTGCGCAGGGCTGTGAAAGTGTCAACAAATTTAGAATCGCCTCAAGAGTGGGCTGGCGTATCTCAGAGTGTGCCGGCCACCTGACGAACGCGCATAACTCCGCACCGTTTGATGCTATTCGCATTAACGTAGATATAATCATTCCCAAAGGATGGGTTCTGCTGATTTTTTAAGAGCTCGATTCCCATTTTTAGTACTCTTTTGTCCCAATTAATCTTAACTCGGCTTAATTAGCATTGTAATGACGCTTGATTATTTTCTGCTAATTTTCAACCAATTGATTTATTGTGGACATAATTGACATGATGATTATTTTTTTATTTACTATTAAGCCAATGGGCTTTAAATCCTACCAATTAACATATTGGTGACAATTTGAAGTACTTGGAGTTTTGCACCGCCAATTTATCTATCATGAGCTCACTTTTCATTGCAATTACTCTCGATTATTTCGAGTTACTATTGACCCAACGAACATTAATTCGGCTTAATTGACAGTTTGATGACTCTTGATTACTTTGAGCTAATATCGAACCAATTACGTCCTTATGAGCTAAATTTGCATTATGATTACCCTTTAAAATTGCTTGCGCTGCTATTGACCCAGTATTTCGATTACTTTGGGTCATTATACAGCCAATTTAATAATTATTCGCTATATTGATGTTTTGATAACTTTTTCGATTACTTCTAGTTACCTTTGAGTTACTTTATACTTCACTCTCAATTACCCCGGACACTAGTACACTAGTCTTAGTACACACACTGAGTGCCCACCTGGATAACCGCACACCTTGTGAGCTTGTAGCAGCTCGACCTTTCTCGAGCCTCTCGATCGTCTTCCACACCCCTCTGTCCTGGCCAGTGTTAACGCCAAGGGTATATCAGGCACTGTGCTCGCCTGGTTAGCATCTTTCCTGGATAACAGAATGCAGCGTGTTGTCTACCGTGGCGCCAAATCTGCTTCCAGTGTTGTCCGTGCTGGTGTACCCCAGGGGAGTGTGCTTGGGCCCACACTCTTCACCATGTTCATAGACAGCATCACTGATTCTTTACACTGCACCCCCATACTCTACGCAGATGACATCTCACTCTTGCAGCCAATCCGCAATCCTTCCGACTATGCATCCCTCCAGTCTGATCTCGACCAGTGCTACCAGTGGACGCAGCAGCACCAGCTGCCCATCAACACTCAAAAATCAACGACTATGACTGTAACTGGGTTGTGTCGCCCTCGACAACCTCCTCCTCGGCTCACTGTTGGCCAAGTGGAGATCCGCAGGGTCTCCTCAAGTGTCATCCTGGGTGTAGAGTTTGACGGGCGCCTGTCATTCTCTCCTCACGTCCAACGCACTCTCGCCAAGTCTCGCCGTATGCTGGGCTTCATTACCCGCACCTCGCTCAACATGCCTCCAAACGCATTCCGTAGCCTCTACACAGCCCTCGTTCTCCCCATACTCGAGTACTGTTCGGAAATCTGGTTCCCCCATTCGGTACGCCTACAATCGTGTCTCGCCAGTGTCCAGCGACGTGCAGCATACACATTTTATAGCCGCAGCACTCCTAGAGCCCGCCGCCTGCCCTATCGTCAGATTAGGACTGCCGTTCTTCTTCACCATGCGTCCTGGCAACCGCTTGCCTCCAGGATGCAAGGCGCTTCCGTGCGCCTCCTTTGCAGACTTCTCAGCCCTGGCCACCAGCTGCTTATTGATGCGCCCCGCCTCTGTCACCGCACTGGCCGCCTGCAGCCGCTGCTTACGCGGACTGAGCGTCACAAGTCCTCATGGCTACCACGTGCTGCTGCTTTGTGGCAACAGTTACCGCCGGACCTCACACGACTTTTCCCCCCTGAAGACGACAATATCTTGTCCCTGGTAAAGGCTGCCCAGCGCCTGCACTAGCCTTCAACTTGAACTTTATAACCTTGCGCATGTGTGCGCAGTTCCTGGGTCCCCAGGTTGGGTTGCAAGCCTCCCCGGCATGGGCAGCTATGCCTTTTTGCACCCCCAGCATGCCTGGGATACCCTATCCATTCAATGCGAATAAAGTATTATTATTATTATTATTAGAGGGCGCCGTTAAACCAGAAGTCCATCCAGTGAGCCCTTCTCCTCGTCCGACGGTTCCCTTTGGTGTCCGCGATACTTCCGAGGTAAACGATCTTTGATTCCGATATTAATAGTAAAAATGTAGAGCCCTTCACTTCACGTGAAGATGGAGGACCAGCGAAGCTGTTTTAACGACGTCTAGGACGATGCCTAGAGGCCGACGTCTAGGACGACTCAAGGACAACTGTAAGGACGACCTCGAGGACGCCGCCTAAAGGACGACCTTTAGGACGACCTCAGGGACGACATCTAAGACGACGTCTAGGACGACTTTAAGAACGACGTCTAGGACGACCTCAAGGAAGACCTCGAGGACGACCTTAAGTACAACCTCAGGGACGACGTCTAGGACGACCTCAAGGACGACCTCAGGAACGATCTTGTGGACGACGCCTAGGACGACGTCTTGGACGACCTCTAGGACGACCTTAAGTACGACCTCAACGACAACGCCTAGGACAACCTCAGGGACGACGTCTAGGACGACTTTTAGGACGTCCTAGACGTCGTCCTCTAGGTGTCGTTCTCGGAATTGTTTTGAGAAGTCGTCCTTGAAATTGTCCTAAACGTCATCCTTGAGGTTGTCCTAGACGTCTTCTCTTGAGGTCGTCCGAGAGGGTTGTCCATCGAGGTCGTCCTAAAGTCATCCTCAAGGACGATCTTACGGACGATTTTAAGGACGACCTTAAAGACGACGTCTAGGACGACGGCTAGGACGACTTTAAGGACGATGTCTAGGACGACCTCAAGGACAACCTCGAGGACGTCGCCTAGGACGACCTCAAGGACGACTTTGAGGACGACGCTCGAAAACGACCGTCAAGGACGCTTTAAGGACAACCTTAGGGACGACGTCTAGGACGACCTCAAGGACGACCTCAGGAACGATCTTGTGGACGACGCCTAGGACGACGTCTTGGACGACCTCTAGGACGACCTTAAGTACGACCTCAAAGACAACGCCTAGGACAACCTCAGGGATGACGTCTAGGACGACTTTTAGGACGTCCTAGACGTCGTCCTCTAGGTGTCGTTCTCGGAGTTGTTTTGAGAAGTCGTCCTTGAAATTGTCCTAAACGTCATCCTTGAGGTTGTCCTAGACGTCTTTCTTGAGGTCGTCCGAGAGGTTGTCATCGAGGTCGTCCTAAAGTCATCCTTGAGGTCGTAATAAACGTCGTCCTCAAGGTCGTCTTAAAAGTCGTCCTTGAGGTCGTCCTAGCCATTGTCCTCGAGGTCGTCCGAGACGTCGTCCCTGAGGTCGTTCTAAACGTCGCCTTCGAGGTCTTCTTAGAAGTCGTCCTTGAGGTCGTCCTAGACGTCGTTCTTGAGGTCGTCCTACACGTCGTCCTCCAGGCGTCATCCTTGAGGTCGTTCCAGAAGACAATAAATGCATATACATATTGCGGGTTAAATTGACTGACCCGGGATTAAATTGGGTAGCGCAAGGATTAAATTATGTGGCGCTTGGATTAGATTGGGTGGCACTTGGATTAAATTTTCCGTCGCTTGGATTAATATGAGCGGGAAAACCTGTAGTGCTGCAGACGCCAGCAGGTCCAGCACGTGCGACTACACTCGCAGCATGCGGAACCCTTTTTAAATCAGGAAGCAATTCGCGCCACCTAGCCCCAATGTTCTTCAAAGAGTGCCGGTGAGCCTTTCTGTGCAAATATGGGTTTATCGACAAGGAATAACGGGGCCGAACCCTTCCGACCTGTACATACCTCCACTTGAATTGTCCAGTGGGCACGGCGTTTGCACTGCGTGGTTAAACAAACGACATAATTATTGCGGGCAGGCACTTCAAACGGGTTACTCTAGAATCCTCAACTCTCTTCAACTTTCCGAAATTCTATGCGATTGGAAAATCGCTAACGTCATCCCCGTTTACAAAGCAGGTGATCGCCAACTAATCAACAACTATCGCCCCATCTCGCTCACCAGTGTGTCGTCTAAACTCTTAGAGCATATACTCTATTCTAACATAATAAACTTTCTAGACTCCCACAGCCTTCTTTTCGAGCATCAGCACGGCTTTCGCAAGTCATACTCATGCGAAACGCAACTAACAGCTTTTCTTACTGACGTTTACTCAAACTTTGATTCTAATAAGCAAACTGACGCCATATTTATTGATTTCTCCAAGGCATTTGACAGGGTCCCTCATCAACGTCTCTTACTGAAACTTAGAAATATTAATATCCATCCCTCAGTCCGTCAAATGGATCTCCGAATTCCTCACAAATCGCACCCAGTACTCATCTATTAACAACACCAAATCTACCACCTGCACTGTAACCTCCGGCGTCCCCCAGGAAACCGTTCTTGGCCCCCTCCTATTTTTAATATACATTAATGATCTCTACCTCAACATCTCCTCTTCAATACGTCTGTTCGCCGACGACTGTGTAATTTATAGACCTATTAATTCAAACCACGATAATCAAATTTTGCAGAATGACCTCGCACTTATAACTCAGTGGTGCCTCAAATGGCAAATGACTTTAAACTTTAATAAATGTAAATCTCTATCATTCACCCGCAGTTCACATGTTTCATCCTTTTCTTATCACCTTTCCACTATCCCAGTAGCTACCTGTTCCTCATATAAATACCTAGGCGTTCACCTGACCTCTGATCTGTCATGGACTACTCACATAAATGCTGTCACTGCCGATGCTAACCGTACTCTCGGATTTCTTCGCCGTAACCTCAGACTAGCTACACCTTCAGTAAAACTACTAGCTTACACAACCTTGGTCAAATCTAAACTCTGAATTTGCTTCATCCATATGGTCACCATGGCAATCATATCTAACTAACAACCTTGAATCCGTTCAAGACAGAGGTCTTCGTTTTATTTACTCTGACTACTCCCCATACACTAGCATATCAGGATTACGCAAATCAGCTAACCTTGACTTACTTTCTTTACGTCGAAGGGTGTCACGTCTCACTCTTCTTCACAAAATCTTTTACCACAACAACCATCCAAAAGTTTCTCTACTATCACCTCCCTACCGTATTTTCCCTCATTTTTGACCACTCATGTAAGCTGCCGCTCAATTACTTCTGTCATCTGTCAGATGTCGACTCTACCATCTGCTATTGACGATTGGAACTCATTACCTGACCTCATTGTAACCATGACTGACACTAACAAGTTTGCTGCAGCCGTTAACCACTTTTCTTTCTGAAATACGAAGTATAGGTTACAGTGTGTTTTTATTAACTATTTTTGTTGATGTTTTTATTGTGTTCACTCCCTTGTATAATGCCCCCTGGGGCCCTCAAGGAAAATAAAATGATGATGATGATGATAAGTTATAACAGTACCCCCCCCTCCCCCCCCGAGGTACTGTACACTCCGTTCACCCCTAGGCTGGTGGCCGCGGGCCAGTAGCCGCCTCCCTCTCACTCACCTGTATTTTAATATATATTATATTTATATTTAATATATTTTAATATTTACATTGTACCTACAAAAATCCCTGTGGGGATTTTTGTAGGGGTTTTAAAAAGACATTATGAGAAGTGGAAAAAGAAAACATCATTATCATCAATGGACACAATAATGGACACGCGAGAGAATGGAACGACCTCCCGGAAGACCGGGAGGTCGTTCCATTCTCTCGCGGTTTTGACAAAGAAACAATTAGCAAAACTGTCAGTCCTGTAAGTGGGAAGAGCAACTTTTTTAGAATGATCACAACGGGAAGATATTGTGACGTAGCGTGGCGAGAGAGGCGTATGACTGGACCAACGAGCACGTAGCTTCCACCGCAGTCTCAACCTAGGGGTGAACGGAGTATAGTCACTGGAAGAGTGAGAACGCCAGGGCGGGTCTTTCGAACCCCCCCCCCTTCCCCCCCCCCCGATTCTCACCTTGTCGGTGACTATATTTCAGCAAAATATTGGGAAAATCTTCCATGACATTCGTTCAAAACGGTCTGCGAGACTGTATTTGAAAATAAATAAATTAAAGTATGTTCACAACATGCTAATTTGAAATAATTACTTCGTATATAATTACCTAACCTGAAATATTACCTTATCTAGAGACGCCCTGCCGCTCTTATCCTGTCTCAGTGACTATCGCCGTATGTCGCGTGTTCGATGCTGCTAAATCGAGAGGCGAATATACTGCGTTTGACCATGGCGCTTGAGAGAATCGACTTCCTCGGATGCCGTCTATATAAGTCGACATTACTCTTTGCTCGACTAATCGCTGAGGGGATTGATGTTTGCACTGTTAACGAGGCTTTTATGGCTGCCCCGTCATAAGCTGACTTAAAAAAGATATTCGAGCATAGTCCTTGCTCTACGGTGACGAAGCTGATGCAGTTAAACATGCCACGCAAAGCACGTATGTCGAACTAACCAGCTGCATAGGCTAGAGGCACTGAAGTGTGAAAGACAAAGAAAACTAAAACCAGATTAGCTTTTACCGCAAGATCGAATGATAATAATAATTACATGTATTTTTTTGCCTTAAATGACTGGCCTTGTCTCCGCTGGCTACAAAGGCAGTTACTACGTCGAGAAAACTCAAAGTAACACGTTCCTTCCTTATTACAAAATTCTTATAATTTGTATCACTCAGTTCTTATCGTTGCTTTCGAGTTGACTTAAAAAAGGGTAATTACTTTTTTTATCCCGTTACTATTAATATGTTATTATTATTAATATTTTTCATTTTAAATTTTTTATTAGAAAACGATAATGGACTTGTTTTGATCCCAGTCAACTTTAACGTTCGCGGTTAGATATTTGTTTTAAAAATAAAGCTCAATCTTATTGACACCAATATATTATATTTGGTATACTGTATCTGTGTTTTTTTTTTCGCGTTTAGTATTTTAGAAAATTTTTGCTAATATATCGATAATAGATTTTTTATTAATTAAATGAAAACGTAATTTTTATTCTGCGTAGGCGCGATTTATGCAGACCAAAGTGAGGTAAAAATGATCATAAGCAAACGGCGCACAATTGATTCTAAAAAGAACACTAGAGGCTATCATTTGAGTCGCCTTGCTTAAACAGCTTTTATCTCCTCCCCAGAAGACAAGCCTTTCCATGCCTGTGTTCATATAATAATAATAATAATAATAATAATAATAATAATAATAATAATAATAATAATAATAATAATAATAATAATAATAATAATAATAATAATAATAAATTGTATTCCACATATGTTCAATAGCACGGTACAAATACGGGTTTGTCCAAGCCAAGGGAGGTGACAAGACCCGGCAAGTCGGACAGCGAAAGCTCTCAAAAATAGAAAAGGCAAAACAAAGAACACTTCATAAAACGAAACAGTACAGAGTGAACACGAAATGCTAAAGTCTAAAATTCATCAACATTTTTTTCAATTTTCTTTTTTTCAGTACACTCAAAGACACAATCGGGTAATTTATTGAAGACAGATGGCACATAATGAGAGCGAATTCTTTTGCCGTAGCGAGTTACAACAACGGGGAATGACAAAACGGGACGCGTGACGGAGATTCCTGTTAGGAACGAAGGGACGTTTAAAATCATTTAATAAAAATAAACATAATAATACATCTTTTCAACTTGGTTAAGAGCAAGACGCAGGAGTAATTTAGAACTAAACGTCGTGACATCGATGCGATTTTCGGCGCCCGTGATTTTCAACCGATTCAAGAAAATAATCGTAAATGTTCAATTATCTGCCCGTTAAGAAAATCACTTTACGAACGAAGTTGTGCGTTTCCAGAAACTCTTCCGTAAATCATAAAACAAAAATTTGTGGAAAAAAACAACAAAACAAACAAACAAAACCAAATCATTAAATGCGCGATGAGCTCAGAAATACGCGTTAATTGCTAATTTAATCTTATGAGTAATGGTTTAAAATAACGTAATTTAATATAGTAACACACCTAAGGAATGATGTAGACTGGTCACTGCCTTAATGGAAGTAATTCGTACGGAAATTAAGCGTCGCTTATTTCCATCCGAGAGAAACGGACCGGCGACTACTCAAACGAGAACAGCTGTTTGGCTCAAATACGATAGAAAGGTGTCCATAGCAAGACGGGCTTTATTCCACATTGCGGTTTGTCGCTAAGTCGTAAACAGCCGAACATATGAACAGCGGCAAGCGCATGACATCTTGACGTCCCTAGAACTGGATTTATAGCGTGCGTTAAAGACGTTTTGTTGTCTCGGCGTTTGCTCATTGAACGACACTCACACGGACTCCTCCAGCTCCAGGCCCTCGTAGGTGTAGTCGTTCATTCGCATGAAATACTTGGAGAGTTTCAGGGCGACCACGATGATGAAGGAGAAGAGGAAGCTCACGATCCACAGCGCGAACCAAAACCCATTCTGGGGAACAGCGAAAACACTACAGTCAAAACTCTTTGTATACGACACAAGAAAAAAAAACACTTTGTTGTCTTGGTCCGTTTTTTTTTTGTTGGTCCCCATCTCATGGTCTACAAGATGACTTTGTTCTTGTCTTGTTTAGACAGAAGCTTTCGAAAATTTGATCGTCACCTATTTTCCTCAAAATTGGTTCAATACATTATTACTAGACACATCTGAACTAGTAAACCCAGCGAAGTTATTGAAGTTTCATATTTGGCCCCAGAGGCTGTGAGAGGCTCTGCTGGTAACACTGAACACGTGACGTCAGATTAACGAACAAAGAGTTAGGGCGCGAACTATAGCTGGTGATGGTTTAACTGTGTTTGGGATTTTTGTGAGTTGTGTTTGAGACTTTGTGCGTTGTGTCGTCCTTCGGCAAAAAAAAAAAAAACCAAAAACCCTTTAAAGTTTGTTTAAAGGCACACAGTTTACTCACAAGATTGTTTAAAGTAGAATCGCAGAAGATCTTAAAGATGTTTTGATAGGCGACCACCAGAGGCTTACAGTTTCCGAGCGCATTATGGATCTGCGAGTTCAAAGTTAAAAGGTATATAACGCGGAAGGGCTCATAGTCATGAAAAGGCACGGCTTACATGGTCGCTGCTTTTGTTTATGGCATGAATATTGGCAGTAATCTTCTTGTTGATCGCGTCGAGATAATCCTGCGGGAGAGACTTTGTTTTAAACAAAACTATAACTAAACATTGTCGCCGAAAAAAAAAAAGGCATTCGTGGTTGGCGTGTTTTTTTATCGGTACAGTTGGCCGTTTTCTCTCTGGATGCGTGAAAGGGGCTGAGAACTCGAGAGGGAAACCACAAACTTTGTGCATCTCGTCTTGCAGTCTTGTCTCCATCGCCTTCCAGCTGTTGGAGCTCAGCACGCTGGCGCCACGCTCCCATATGTCAGCGTACTTCTGCCGGTGCAGAATGAACACCGTGAGGACACACAAAAAGTTCTCGAAATAACATTTTTGCGCCTATGACGACTGACGGGATGAGAACTGCAGGAAGATCGTTCAGTTGTCTCGCCTCCGTGCGCGAGCTTCCCGCCTTCGATATTGCTTTGGCGTCTCGCGAGCCTCGAGCGTGCACGCGCAATCGAAGCATGACGGAAGGCAACCACCGCGTGCTGGACGGCGGGCATCCTAAAGATACGCACTGCTTTTCCCACGACCAGAAGGTGAAAAACCGTTTACACCAATCCAGTGTTTCCGAAATCATCACGTGATTTCAGTCTGGTCTACAGTGACTGGGCGTCTAGGGAGAGGCACCTGAGCCTTTTAAAATAAATTAAGAATCTAGCAACTTCGTGTGCGCGTTTCTTCGGATAATTGACCACCCATTGAAATTCACACGGTATAGAGCAGGGGTGGCCAAACCGCGGCTCGCGAGCCGCATGCGGCTCTTTGTTGGTCCGAGTGCGGCTCGCGGATCCCTCGTAAAGGGAACCCCCCCCCCCCCCCCCCTTTCTGCGTTTACCCAGGGAAAAAGAAAGGATTTCGGAATAAAGCACGGCTCGCGGTCTGGCTGCCTTTTACCCCTACGTACAGTCGTACAGCCTTGTGCTCCCATACGTACAGTCAGACTCTAAACAAAATTTAAGTTTGCCCCCCCCCCCCCCCCCGCGGCTCTTAGAAGTTTCGTGGTTTCGTTTGCGGCTCTTAGGCCGGGTCAGCCTGGCCACCCCTGGTATAGAGTATAAACAATAAAGTGCATTATGACGCAACCGTGCCTTGACGTTGGCTGGTTGCGAATAAATTTTACTCCGAAGATATAATTTCTGAAATTTTGACTGTCTTTTTAAAAGTTATTATAGGTCTAAAAATGAACCAAGAATAACCGACGCTTCGCACCAGAAAGAAAACACCAAAAGAACATTTTCAGCGCGTTTTACACGAATTTTGTTTCGTTCGCTAAAGTATAATAAAACGAGGCAGAGATGGCCAGTTCTTACGTATGCGTCTCTGACAGTCCTTATCGGAGGAGTTAACTGCGGAAGAAACGCGAGCTTGTTTACAAGCAAACCCCCAAAAGATTCAATGTCTTTCTTTTTTTAAATCAATCATTGAATTTTCAATTACCGTAAAATACCGAGAAATTCGACACCCAAGAAGTTAAAGATTAATATTAAAAACAACAACAACAACAACTGGGGGATGGGCGCTTGTTAGGTCCCAGAGCAAAATATGTGAAAGGGGCACATAAGACGGAAGGCTTCTCCGCTTTACACCGGAGTGCTCGGAGAAGCGGCTGACAAGGAGGAGCACCTCGGTTATCTTGCGCACCGTTTCAGGTTAAGCCCGATCGCAGTCGACACTACGATCCGATGCAGCCAATCAGGCTTCGGCAAAAATGCATCGTCATGTCGTTCGTCGTCTTTCTACGTGTTTCTATCACCGGCTAAACCAATCACGCACAGAAAAAAAACAAAAACAGAGACACTTAAGACTGCTTACGTGTACTCGCAGCGCATTCCTACAAGCAGAGCGCCACCTCTTCCTTTTTTACACGGCGCTCTCGGAGGTGACATCATGCTCCCCCACTGCGCAGGCGCGGTCAACCCCGCCGGCTCCACGGCTTCCGTGACGATGCACCCGCGTTGCTCTGCTTTTCTTTGTGTTCTATTTCTGAGGCGCGTCCGCTTTGACCTTGAGCGGCCCCGCCGGCTTCCGTGAAGAAGCATCCGCGTTGCTGTGCTTTTTTTGGGTTTTATTTCTGAGGCACGTGCTTGATGACCTATCGGTATGACCATCTTTCGGGCACAACTCCGCCGCTTTTTCGCGTAATGGGACAAGTAGGGCTTTCGCCTTAAAAGCGTAGGAACACGGGGCGTACACTGCGTGTGATTGGTTCAATCAGAAGTGGAAAACGCACAAATATGAGGATCGCCGTGGCGGCGCACTTTTGAGGCCGCTTGTCTCCATCCCATCGTAGTGTCGGCTGCGGGTCGGGCTCGAAACGGAGAATAAGGTAGGCTGAGAAGTGTAAGCTGTTGGGCGTTTGGTACGCTCTTTAGTTAGTTTTCAAATGTTTCAACAGTAGCGGGTGGTATACTCGTTGTGACATGTGCATCTTATTGGTAGTTTATTGTATAAACATGTACTGTCATAAACGGGAAAAAAATTGTCGATAATAAACGCCGTACATCCGGAACTTTCGACAATCTCTTCGCCTACGCGAGATACCAGGTTCTAAATTTTTTGGTTTTTGTTGGTCGTCCTTACCACTCGGATGGTGTCATCATCGGGTAGTTGCCTGATCGAATCGCTCAGTTGTTGCAGCTGAGTTCCCGTTAGGGTCCCCCAGGTGGCGCTGAAGCCTGCCGTTGCGAATGCACGGCCCTCCCAGAGGCTTCTCAAGAACTTAACTGGGTCCTGAAAATAGCAAAGACAACGCATTTACACTCAGTAAACGACACATAAAAAATACTGCTATTTGCAACTTTAACTGCGTGCATTTAATCGCCTTTTATGTTTCACATTTTGGCCGCGAGGCCGCTGCAGTTTTTGCTGCATACTGGGGTATGAAGTATTTCCCCCGCTTTTCTCTTCTCTGCTGGGAGGCCCGTCGCTTCCTATGTAGTCGCGAATAACTAGGGCGCAGGTTTTCCGGTATTTATTTATATGAGAAACGGACGGCTGTTTTCCGGTGTTTATATTTCTTAAATATCTGTGTTTTTCGGTTATTTGTTCCGAACGGACGCCAAAAACGGCGATTACCGATGAAAAAACTTTGAATGAAAAACGAAGAGTTCAAGTGTAAACTCCCGTTCACACTTGCGTTCGACTCCGACCGACTGAGACAAGACCGGGTTTTAAGCCTCTTGTGACGGCTTATGACCGGTGCGCAGCAGCGCATCCGGTCGCAAGCCGTTGCAAGAGGCTTAAAACCGGTCTTGTCTCATTCGGTCGTAATCGGTCGCCAGTGTGTGAACGGGCCTTTAAGGCCGACGTATACCTCGCGCTTTTTACTTTCGCCCTCCTCCTTCTTTTCTATATCCTTTCCACTTTTTACCTTTGCCCCAACTTGGCTACCCTCGCAGCTTAGGAGAGGGGAACGCTAAGAGGATTATCTTCCCTGCAGAAAACCCAGGTTGTACGTCGGCCTTTAAGGGGGATAGGTTTCGACAGAAACAGTCCTAGCTGGAGCGAATATTTTTGAGAAATTGGTGTTGTTGGGTTTTAGATGATTTTGTTTTTCTCACACCATCAGATGTCTATCCGTGTTTCTTTCGGTTTTTACCGATATTGTATTTTTGACACCGACGAATTTTTATCGGTGTTTTCCGGTTAAACCTGAAAGTCTACGAATAACCAACGTGAGATCGGAGTCCCAAATGAAGAGCTTGCATTTTTATCTCCACCTTTGATTGCTGGAATAGCTTGTCTCACATTTAACACGTTTATCTGTTCTAGCATGTTTCGAAAGCAGGGAGTAGTACGACGAATTTATACTGACGTGCACAACGATAAAAAAGAAACGTAGGCGGTTCGACAAAAATAATTTCTGGAGAAGAGGAACAAAGGACAAACACAAATCTCCAACACATGTAGGTGACTGGTGTGCGGCCAAAACAATTCGCCTGGTCTTGGTATCGAACCAAGGACCTGTTCATTTCCAGTGAAGCGCCCTACCAGTTAGATGTCAGTAGAGCAAACGGGTTTTATCAGCTGCCACCAGTTTAACACCAACAAGGGTAAACAGCCTGCATTTTAAGGTTAGGATGATAATGCAATTAATGCAAAGGTTCAAGCGAGCTGGACAAGAATGACGAAAATAATCTCGGGAGAAGGGGAACAAGGTAGTTCCACGTTTGTTATTACTTTTTTCAGCGTTGTTTCACGTTCGTTATTAGTACTACGCAGATGGACGATCATCTGAAATGAAAGCCATTTTCAATAGTTTAGAAAAAAAATCTATTGGAGCATGAACCAATGTCTTTCGATACAACTATAGACCAACACGCGGCCCTGACGTCACACAGCTGCGGTGGCGCTGTCGGCGGCACTGCGCATGCGCTGAAGCTTCACTTCACGCGAATTCGGTTTGTGCGCACGCGCAGTGCCCACACCTGATGTGGGCAAACGCGGGCTTGTTTGTACCGGTCCATGCATAGTCACGGACAAGGTGAGAACGGCGAGGAGGAGCTTCGGTTGTCCCGCGTCCAGCGCAAGCTTTCTACCTTCGACAGTGCTTCGGCGTCTCGTGCACCTCGAGCGTGCACGAGCAGCCGAGGCACGGCGGAAGGCATGCAGAGCATGTTGGAGGCCGGGCGCTCGAAAGACACGTACTGCCTCTCTTGTTCTGTCCCTCACCATAGAGCATCCAAGCAAGCGTGCCACCATAACGTTACAGGGTACCGATCCTCGCGAAGTACTGTCGAGACCGGTTATAACGAAGTTGGTTATAACGAAATAGCGGGTACAGCGAAGCGATCACGATTTCCCATTCTAGTTTTTAATTTGTTATAACCGAAGTCGGTTATAACGAAATAGCGGCTACAGCGAAGCGATCACGATTTCCCATTCCCGTTTGCACTTTGTTATAACCGAAGTCGGTTATAACGAAATAGCGGATATAGCGAAGTGATTTCCGATTCCCGTTGACTTCGTTATAACCGGTCTCGACAGTATACCGTTCAGAGTCAAAGCATACGTCCTCTGCGGAAGTTCTCACCGCTCGCATGGACATCCTTTGCAGCGACGCGATGATCTGTGCCCCGAAAATTTCACCCATGGTTCGTTCTTCTGACACTTTCTGCGTGGGGAAGTGGGAGAGAGAAATGAGTGGCGTTCGATGGGTCTGGATTTTGTTAGCAACTAATGGCTATAGTCAATCGGCCAACAACAATGTTACAGGGCATCCGTGACTTCGCCACCGTATCGTTATTTCTTGACGGATTCGAACAGAGTAGGCTCAGTGTTTTTCTAAGAGTGGCTTCCACTTTTTTGCGGAGTTTCGTAGAAGCCAGACGTAAAGAATTGACATGGTCCAAAATGTCGGCGAGATGTACTTGCTAGACGGTTAGAGCCAAAAAAAAAAAAAAAAAACGCACTATAACGTGCTCAAACAAGAAAAAAAAAGTAGGGCGTTATAAAGTGACTTGATATCACCATTCGAATACAAAGGAATGAAAACAGCACAGAAATGAACACAAGCACAAGTACAAGACACAGACAAACACAACGCTGACTAGCGACTGTCGTTTTTTTCAGAACAAAATAGATTGACACAAAGAAGAAGAAAGAGGGAAACACAAACTATGCAGCGCATTTTTACTCCCAGTGAAAGTCAAAGTCAGTCACAGTCAGAAGGAGAGAAAAAACTATACAGGGCATTTTTCCATCACAGTCACAGTCGAATAAAGCACTTTTTCATCTTTCGATGATCTGATCTGATTCTGACTGTGATAGAAAAATGCCCTGTTTGGTTGTTTTTTTCTTCCTGACTGTGACTGACTCTGGCATTGTCTGGGATCAAAAATGCCCTGTAGTTTTTGTTTTTCTCTTTCTTCTTTTTTTGTGTGCATCTATTTTGTTCTGAAAGAAAGCGACAATCGTTAGACAGCGCTGTGTTTGTCTGGGTCTTCTACTTGTCCTTGTGTTCATTTTCGCGTTGTTTTAATTCCTCAGATTATGCACCGATTCGCCGGCCTTCACACTCCGTTCACCCGGAAGGGCTGTTTATACTCCAGCGTCGACCAACGCAACGCGCGCCGGCGTAGACCGACGTTCGTCGGCCGCTGCGCCACGTCACGCCGCGCCGAGAAACGCCCGAACGATGGTGTTTATAGTACAGCATAGACCAGTGCGATCTAGCGCGCCCCGACGAACTGCCCCACTTTGCGCATGGGCGTCTCCGTTGCAACCGCATCGTCTCTACGGGCGGTAGCTTGCGCCACCTAGCCTATAGATGCAATCGGTCAGTGTGGTTCGTCCTCGTCGTTTTGTCACGGTTCAAAACAACCATTCGGGGTAGTGACTAGCAATTCGAAAACAAGCAAATGATGGTGATAACGAGTGCGAACCAGCATTTATTTTCTCCGAAATGTCATACCAATGTAGAACGCTGGTTTGCCGGAGTCGTGCCAAGCGAACCCGGTGATTCCGCCGGAATGCTTCGAAGAAATCGATGCACTCTGTATTCCACAGATACCTCTTTCTGACAGATAGCCGGCCTGTTATCATCAATGCATACTTTCACGCTGACTCAAGAAGCTGATACCGAAGAGAGCGGACGATGCCTAAACTACGCAATGTACACGTTCGAAATTGTAGCGCACTTTAGAGAGCCTATACGAACAATACAGGACTCAGTCCAATTTTCACCGCGTACCGCTACTATCGCTTAAGCTTAGACACCTTAGTTGAGAAGTTTTGGCCGGTTAAATAGTTCAGAGGTTTCACTGGGTCCGCCGGTCCCGTACATTCGACGGCGCTCTTTCGATCGGGAATGGATGCCAGTGAGTGCGACTAGCACATGATCATATATAGCACACACATTAGGTCATCCTTAATTCTAATTAGCTCTACCTTTGGCGCGTCATTGAGCTTCCAGCTTTTGCCGGCACCCCAACATCACGGCCCATCACCACCGGCTCTTTAGGTCGATAGGCCTATCGAGAATCGAGGGTAGCGCATCCTCGTAGCGGTCCACGTCCACGCACATACTCGCCCAGTCGAGCGCATGAAACCTTAAATGCGCACACCAACACGTGAACACGACAACCACGGGTGAAATAGTATACACTAATCCCACTCGAGGCCCCTTCCGGTAACCGGGCGTTGACAGTGCCCCGAGAACAGTATGAGGAACTATAGGTTTTTGTTTCTTTGTTTATTGATCTGTTTAAACTGTCTCAACAGTACAAATTGATTACACTAACGTTATTATTTTTAGAGAACATTCAGAACCGCGCATAGCCATGAAAGTATATGCATGGTAAGGCAGGTGTAGCAGTAGTCGTTATAGCCACCGTTAGGCCAGTTAGCCCTAACGAGTTCACTGCCCTGTGCCCCGCTTGTCCGAAGTCATATTTTTAAATTTCAGCGGTCCCGTTGTCGGTGATTGCTCAGCGAATATCTATTTCTAGGCGGCCTTTCCTTTCAGTGCTAGCCTCGCTTGGTGTTTGAATTTTACGTGCGTTTCCGAATCGCGATGCAAATTCGTTCCAAGTTCCAAGTTCCTGACTGACAGGGATTCTGCTCCAAGTTCATTACCGCTAGGTACATACATCTTTTGAAGAGTTCATCCTGCCCTCCACGCAAGGCCAGACACGAGAATGTTTTCTCGAACGGAGTGCACATCGGGCGCAGCCGGTTAACGTATTTGACTACGTGATACGTGCGCTATACGACGTGACTGGAAGACGCGACTCGAACGTAATCAATTACTTGTTCACGCTTTATAATATCTGCGTAACTTCCGTGGAACGAAGGTTTCGCACCATCTTACTGGAAAAATAAGATGTTCCAGGGCAAATCCCGTTATACACGAACGAACTTGAGTTTTGCTAATCATCATAATAATAATAATAGAAAGCTGGCATCTAATTACACGCTTAGAAAAACAAAAAGAAGTCCACATCGCTATAGAAAGTCAATTTACCAGTTATTATATATCATGCACGCAAAGAAGTTGGCAGGGAACATACCTCTGAATGGACTTATAGCCGGGGGCACCTCTAAGGAAATTGGATGCCGACGTACCTATAGAAATAGCGTATCTCATATATGGCAGTTTCTGAGAATCACACTGGCCACTCTCTTGTCAGGGTTCCTCGTGTGCATGAGCAGCGTCCGCCACCACCGTTTAACGTGGGTCGAGCCCCAGACGTCGTCTATCTCGGCTAAACACGCCGCACAGTAAGGTCCACAATTATTACTTGTGTATTTGATAAGTGAAAGCTGTATGTAACTTTCTACATTCACTGTATGCGATCACTGCCTTGTTCCAGCATGATGGTTCCTTAAAGAAGTAAAGAGACAACTGAGAGTCACCGATGTGTGAAGGCAAGTTGCAAGGGCTTGACTTGACACCAAAGACAAGGCCGACCAGCAGCCAGGGGGTTATAGTGAAAGAAACTCAAGAGGTCATCTGGGCCACAAGGGGACAAGTAAGAGACCGTAGCCGGGAAAGTTATAACAGCATAGGCATTTTCTGGTCATCATTGCGCCTCAGTTAGGTGCGCGGCCACATCATAGCGGGTATCGGCTGAAACGCCATTATGTGTGGTGCAGCGAGCCGTATCAGAGCTGGTCGTGTCCATGTGTTTCTGCTCGAGAAACTGCGATGCCCTGCTATGGTCAAGACAAAGCTCTTTCACTACGCTCGTGAGTGCTAGGGTCTTTGGCACCTTAGTGGGTGCTTCAGATCTGCTGTGGGAGATGCAAGCCCGCATAGAGCACAAGTCCTATGGGGAGCCCTTTTGCTCTTGAGGATCGAACCTGTTAATGACAAAACCTATGCATGAAAACAGCATAAATCTGCCGCAAACTCTCTGGAACCAATTTTTATAATGCCCCGACTTATGATCACGTAGTGATTAGTCCACAGTCGAGTGGCTCAAATGCAGATATCTTTCTGCATTCGCCAGAGGCACATTAGAAACTGTCAAAAGTTCCGATAGGAGTGCGCCATATATCTGAGCATTAACGTGTATCGGCTAGGGGAAATTGTAGGAAAGGTCATTAGCGACTATGAATTGCATAATTTATGCCTGCAGGGATGAAGGTCAACCAAGTGATGCAGCGCACAAAAGGCGTTCTCGAGCAGCAAGGGACGAGCAGAACCGGCAGCTCGTCACAGCTGTGTCGCTGCACCCTTTCTGATTGGAGCGGGAGCTCGACGAACCATGGCCTTGGCAATCCTCGGCACGCATTACAGGAGAAAAATTCGACAGGCGGCTCTGACAGTTCCGCACGCCATGCCTCGTGGTGTTTCAGCTCATATTGGCCATGATAGTACATGAAGTGAACTGCTACGGCGAAGTGAAGGTTACTGGAAATAGGCCAACTTTTAATTCCTTTAAGCCCTGCAACTTTACGTAGGTACCATACTCTGTTACACCGTACATTGGCAAGCATCATGGGGCAGGTGGCAATATATTGTCTGAATTCACTGTTCCCATGGAGAGCTGTGATGTCCTTCGCTTCATCGCCCCGACTGGCTTATGGGGGACTCAGTGTTCACTCTTTGTCAAGCTATGAAGAAACAAAGGACACCAGTTGCCATTAAGGTTGACATTGAATCATAAAATTCTTTCTAAAGAGGCTAGAATTTCTCCTGCCATCTCTCGAGCAAGTCTAATTTGAGACAGATCTATGACATATTAAACCATCCTACATTACCATTATTCAAAATTTTCTGGTCGAGCTTCGGGAGCTTTGACTTTGCGTGAGAAAAGAGTACCCGCCTACTATCATGGCATGGAAAAACAAGTCCCTCATTATCATGGTTGCTAATATGCGGATTTGGAATCAGAAGACAATTCAGTACCCTGAAAACAGTCTCCTGTGTCAAAGGATGCAAGTTGTAAAGTTTGCAGACTGAAAATGTCAGTTTAGTTAATTTCGATACAGTGTGAATACTTTCAATACTAGAATTAAATAAACACAGTGCCTTTTGTATTCAGAGCGGTGAGTAAAGCCTCATCCGGTTAATAAGGCGAGGGACCTCATTATCGGGGCATAAGGCAATGTTGGCTTCAGCAGCTGCAGCCTTATGCATCTTGAAGTGTATCATATCCTTACCCTTGGAGATAGCTTCGAACTCGTGCCCGCGGCAAACCGTATATGCTATTCACAAAACTTGACAAAGACTCATCCCTCAGTTTTCTTGTGGATACACATGTAAATACCCGGGAAAGCAGTACTTAGGGCATGATTTTCTAAAACTTTGTTCATTACTTAGCCGACGGTGTCAGCAACTTCCAATGGAATTTTACACTTCACTTCACAAGAAAATCACAGCTATCTTTGCTGCCAGCTTGAAAGACTTGTTTTTGGTTGCATAGAGTACATTTCTGCTGTATTTCCTGAAAATGACAATGCTGTTTACATTTTGGACATATTATCTATCTTTCATATTTCTTGGTTAGTACAAATAACAAAGTATGTTCATGCTATAGCTTAGAAGCCAAAGCAAATCAGAAATGAAGAAAACAAATCTAATCAAGCTTTTTATGTAACAGATGCTACAATTCCGTACAATGTGATGTAAAAAACAACCGATCACTGCATGAATGTCATAAACAAAATTAGAGTGGAGTGTTCAGTACACGTTTGAAGTCATAGTCTGGAACTGCTTGTCTGTGCTTGCTGCAGATGAGCCGAGGGGTTTTGTTGACTGTTTGCTGACAGCAGAGTTTCTCAAATAGATTGGTAAACTGCTCGATACGATAAAGGCCCGTTCATTGTCACACTTGAAAGTGCTTGCATAAGGTATGACGGCCAAACAAACCTGGACATCATGACGTCTTAGGTCATAGTGGTGTGGAAGCATAGGCCATTGTCTCTTCTCAAATGGTTGGGCAATCACTGCAGCTGCAGTTTTGCATATCGGGGAGAAAATGCGGGTTAAGGGGCTCGCCCTTCTCATGACCAACAGTCGCGAATCATTTTCAGTCATTTGTCAGAAAGGGAATTTCTAGGACACCTCTGACACCAAGTCATTGCAGGTGTCTGTGAAGGCACTTAGAAGAAAAACCTTATGCAGTCGAGCCAGGTCACAAACTGTAAGGAGGACTTTGATCATGTTCTGCTATGCGCAAGTAGTCTCATCATTTGGCATGTGAAGAGTGGAGCAGTCATGACAATTCTAACTTCAGGCTCCTGAACACTGGAGCTGTTGTGGGCTTCCTGTCGTCAGCCCAGTAGGCTTTGTTCGGAAATCACGTAAAGGATGATTGCAATAACCGGTCACTGCCACCATGTTTCGTTAGCCAGTAGACAAGAACAAGGCCATCTCCTCCTTGGGCTTAGACAAAGGGTCTTCTTTAATTTGTGGTGCTTCTCGAAGCCCCCATTCTTGACATGCAATGGCACGCATTGCCTAGCATATTCAGCACCCTGTATATCAGTGGTCTCAAACTCATTCGAGTGTGGGGGCCGGATAGCAAACACCGGAAAGGTCGAGGGCCAACCTAAGACCCCGGGGGTCGGGGGGGGGGGCTGATGAAAGGTTTTCAATGAGAAGAGAACTCGCGCTCTATGCTTTGCCTAAACTCACAATTTTGCCAGTGACATCTTTCGATCTGATTTGTTTATATGACTGCTTTGAGCCCTCACCTGATATGGTAACAAGAATTAAAATGACACCGGCCCGCCAACCTGCTGCCGTTTTTAACAGACCAAGAGAGAAAGTACACTGTCGTTCCCATTGCTCAATTTACTCAAAAACTAACTATAAGCCAACACTTCTAA
The DNA here is from genome assembly GCA_037355805.1 of Ixodes ricinus. Classification (NCBI taxonomy): domain Eukaryota; kingdom Metazoa; phylum Arthropoda; class Arachnida; order Ixodida; family Ixodidae; genus Ixodes; species Ixodes ricinus. The sequence goes on along the minus strand of JAZHYW010015028.1, from coordinate 39,725 downwards.
AAAAAAAAGATCAGTTAATTTGACGTTTTTTGAATGGAGAGTGTGTAGTTGGGAATCGTCCTGTCCGTCCCTGGGTTTTATGTTCATCCCATTATTTATATTAATTTGACAGTTCTTGCTTTCCTGATGATTTTTATTACAACACTCTGAACAAATACTTGTATTTTAAAGGCTATATATTTTTTTTTTTTTTAAGACGAGAATTTTGAGCATCGTCGCTTTATCTTTGGCAGTTGCTCCTGCTGATCGAGAGTTCGTGCAGCCGAGCTGTATCATCCTTCAACGAAGAGCTCGCGCTTGCAGCCTAGTAGCGAAATTTTTCTACATTACAAAAAGCTGGGAAGGAAAAAGAAAAGAAAAAATAAAGCAAAACAAACGGCAAATGAAGGCAGAGAAGTATAAACTATGTGAATACTTCAAAAGAGCAGAGAAAGTTTTCGAGCGAAAATAAGTCGGCGAGATGAGATGACTTGGCGCATGCCATTTCTAGCGCTCGAGACCTGGGAACCGGGACACGTAGCCGGTTGCCCGCGGGCCGCGAGCCAGCGAGTCGCGTGTTTGAGACCACTGCTGTATATTAACACAGCCAGATGAGATCTGAAATATTAAAAACATCTGCAAACTGAAGTCTTAACTTAGTATCACTCAAGCAAATTGTGTGTGTATGTTTATAAAGCGGAAGTTAGTCTGCTCAGTGGGCGTCTGATGTCTCAGCTGTAGATGAGCATTTAGCCAGTGCGGTACAACCGCTAGCCTGGGGTGTTTAACGTGCACCACGCAGTAGTGATACACGACCGACGCCTACGATGCTCATCCGATCGAAACGGAAGGGGTGGGGCTTGAACCCAGGGTCCCTAGTTCTGCAGCGCAGCTTTCGCTCCACGTCGAGCTGGGTGTTCCAGTTTCTGTTAATGAAGAGCATTAGCAGAATTCGGTTCTGCTATGAAATTAAATTGACTATTCCTTATATTTACAGGCATAGCTTGCACAGTTGCTATGGGTCAGTTGGTTACATTGTCGAAGGTCGGCATGACGCCTCGCTCGATGGAGTCTCCGACTACAAGAGTTCAACATGACTGTAGTCTACAAGTCAGGCCGCAAGCACAGCGACGCCGACTGCCTGTCCAAGGCCCCTGTCGAAACACCTTCCGGCGTGGTCTAGTGGCTAGGATATCTGGCTTTCACCCAGAAGGCCCAAGTTTGATTCCTGGGAGTTACGCGTCTTTTATTCATTCTTTCAGTTTAATGTTCTGGTAAATTCGAGAACCCTGTTGCTTGTTCGAGGTCCGAATGTTCTACGCGCCGAACCTTCTACGCCGATTGTTTCAGAAGCCAACGCGTGTACATAAGGGGCTCCGCGTGGCGAGCCGCAGTCAGTCTGGCCCCAGCGTTCGATCCTGCTGTTTCGCCGCCATCGACGCCTGCGACGCTAGCATTTGTCTATATTGTTTTGGGCACAAGTTCGCCTTATTAAACTATTAGTTTGCTTCAGTTTTCATCTCCTCATCAATTGTCATTCGTGAAAATATTAGGTTTGTGGTTTTATTCAAACTGAGCAGGTACTTCTGACATACTATCCGACCAGTATAAGCATGAAGAGCCAGCTATGCTTCTCTGAAATACAGTCCAGCCTGTTAAGAACCTCTGAATCAAACCAAGGCTGGAGAACTCCGAGAAATATCTAGACATAATGAAGCTTCCGGGGACCAGAGAGGTCAAGGGTGAGTGATGCAGCTGATAATAATGACTGAACACATTTGACATTGGCCGACAAATCCGAATGAGCGTTTAAGGTATTTTGAATAAATAAATAAACCTCCAGACATTGTTTTAACGAAATACACTGGCTAAATCCAGTATACTGCTAGAAATCTGACTACCAAGGTGAGCCCGGCGGTTATCTTGCGAAACTGACGGGGGAGGTCTAATCCGCCCATAGACACATCTGTATTCTTAACCGTATCAGCCTGTCTACAAAAAAGCATGGGGGCCGCCATCTTTAAAAAAAATCAACAAAACAGAAACGTAAAAAGTAGTTAAAGAACTCCTAAAGGGAAAAAGAAAGTTTTTTTTTAACAGTCTGGCTAGGACACGCGTGTCAAAAAATGAATTTTACGAGAAAAAAAAGTTTTCTAGAGAAATATTGCCGGCGAGAGATTTATTTGAAATTCTGCGCGCGAAGTCCATGACGTCACGGGTCATTCCGGAATGACCACCTCGGTCGTAAAGGCGAAGCTGATCCACCCTCCTTCACGCGCCCGAAATGCCGAAAGGGAAAACAAGTGGAAAGGAGGTGACTGCCGACTAAATTGCGTCTCGTGCCGTACATATTGTTCTAAATTTTTTTTTATTAATTTTTTTTTGACACGGGTGTCCCAACCAAACTGTTAAAAAAAACTTTTTTTCTTTTCAGGGCGCTTTCACGGTTTAAAAAAAATGAAATTGAAAGGCTTTCGCTTTTTTTTAAAGTTATTTTGTAGATAACATGGTTTAAATTTCTCACACAAAAAAGTATAGCTTTGGTTGTATCCTGTATTATTCTTGACACGACGTCCTAGATCACGTGTCCAGCGATTTCTATACGTTTATTCCACAGTGGGCAAACTGTGTATGATAAACTGTGACGACCACAGCACACAACACACGGGAAGAACAACATGTTCAGATCCCAGAAATGAGCATCTCGCACACTCCGACTGGCCCCGGCGCGCCGACGCCCCGACAACCGAATTTCCGAATGAGACACTCGCGCGAGGGCTTCTGGGACAGTCACCATCGTCGGTCTGCGCTCGTCGACGGCGGGAATAGAGCACGCTCGAATCCGTCGTGAGCTATGCCGACGAGCGCTGGGCTACGCTGCGCCACGTCGCGTTGCCATGACGACGAGTATAAACCCGTTACGGCCGCGTCAGCCAACGCGGTTGAGCGCGGGCGCTCGTCGACGTTACGACTGAGTACCTTTCTAATGTTTACAAAATCACAGCACAGCGTGCGATCTTCACAGCCCAGCACATGCGTGTTCGTCGCTTCGGAAGGCGAGGAAAGCACGCGCCATACGCACGAGCACTCAAGATGGCACCGGCCACACGCTCTTTTTTGGAAAGGTCTATAAACAACGCTTTAAGCTGAGACTACTGCCAAAGCTACAAACGCGATCTAGGCCGCGCTTCTTGCTTTGAGACGTGCCTTTCTTGCGCGAGCGCTCGTTCTGCGGAATAACGCTTCAAGGCCGCGACCTCGTGTTTTCGATCATGTACCATTGGCTGAAAAACCGGTTTCAGCCAATGCAATAGACCTATAGACCTAAAAACAGATGGCGCGAGTCGAATAGACCTATTGCTGTCTTACCCAAGCATCAAGGAGAATGCAGGGATTGGTGTTCCACGCGCCGCACGTGCTGGCCTCAGCAGTAGTAACTTTTCCAAAGCAAAAACCTAAAACAAATGGCATCTTGCACGCGCGTTCGTCAATGCTTTCTTTTGGTTATTTACTTTGAATCTTTTATGCGGGAAGGCGTGCGCGTGTGGCGCATGCGAACACCAATCCCTGCATTCTCCTTGATGTTTGGGTAAGACAGCAAATGGTCTATTGGTTTCAGCTGAAAGGCCGGTTCGCACAACACCGTTTTCTTACGTTACGTATAAGTCACCGAAACATTCGTGTCTCAGATATTGCGTGTAGGCAATCTCCTTGAACTTGTAACCACGCCATATATGAAGCACAGATGACCCGGTGACTTGTGGTGGAAGCAGACGTAAGTTTTGTAACATAACGTAAGAGAACGGGGCTGTAAGCCTGTAACAAAGTATATACTCCGTTGACCCTTACGCTGAGACTAGAAGCTCCGCCTTCAGCGCGAGCTCGCTGGCTTCCACAGTGCTTCGATTGCGCGTGCCTGCGCGTTCACTCTGTTAGCAAGGGCAGAAAGTTCGCGCTGAAGGTGGAGCTTCTAGTCTATACTCTGTTTCACCTGATGTTGTACCGCAGACAAGGCTAGAAGCGCCAGCTCATAGCGTTGGGAGCTACTCTTAACGCACGAAAGCTTGTGCCGCCGAGATATGCCCTAGAGCAAGGAGCTCGCGCTTGTAGCCTTCTCTGCGGTACATCATACGGTGAAACAGAGTATAGTCATGATGTTTCAGGAAGAGGGGGAGGGGGGAGCAGGCTTTGTCTTCGGGAGGTATTGGACGAGGCTGTTACTGACGCTGTCTGTCGTTGTATCAGTTTTGCTCTGGACCGATCAGTTATCGTCGTCGTTTCTAAGCTCGCGCTGCAGCAGCACGTTCGGTGTTCACCTGAGAACCCAGCTGGGCTTGAAGGTGGACGTGTAGAGATTGGCTGCTTCGGCTTGACCTTGAACTTCAGGAACGTAGAGGGCTCTTATTACCTGAAAGTAACATAAAGACACCCTGTCCGGTCCCGTTCTTTTTCCTATCTTTGCGCTATTTCACCTCTGTATGTTCAGTGATTACCTACGACCCCAGATATTAACCTTATACTTTGCACTTTTCATCTTGAAGGACGTGGTCCTCGACATTGGCCCGCTCTTCCGTAATCCATAAAATCTAAGGTAATCGTAGAGTGACGCTACGTAAGTATATTTGCGTGTTGCGGAAGATATCAAACAACAGCAAGCAGGAAGCAAGTAACTAGGTCACTGACTTAATAAGAGTTATTTGGGTGGAAATTTAATTACTTTACCGCATAGACTGTTTTTATAATGTATTTGATTAGAGTGACTCTCGCAAAGTAACTTCGTTAGTTTCCAGTTGTTTTTACAACGTCCCACGACGTCACGGTGAGCTGCAGTTGCTGTCGAATGGCTGTTTTCAGAATGCAACGGGCACAGTATTCTAATAATGGTAGCGCCTGAGGCCATGACAGCAAGCAGCTTCTACTTTGAGACTAAATTAATGTGTGTCGGCGTGATTATAAAAAAAAAGTAAAAAAAAAGTACTTATACCGCATACAGACGGGCACGTTAGAGGCCTTCAGAAGAAGCTCGTTTACAGGGTCGTCAAATCACCGCACGCCGATAACCACGAGATCGCGAGCTGATTCACCGATTTTTAAAGGAGTTAGTTCTGAAGGCCTTCTAACTCAAAAATGTTTCTGAGCTAATTTTATTTTAAAAACATTCGCCCGTACCCTAGTGCAAGAACATCCGAAATGCATAGTCACAAGCTCCAAGAACAACACCAATGCCAAGAGTGCTGTAAAAAGCAAAAGTATTGTTTTAAGCGCAGCCCCTCTTCTCACAGGAACCTGCGCTTCAGATTAATATTTCCCATTTTTATCGTTGGGGTCTAGGATTTCGGACACTGGGCTATCTTTTCTTAAGTTGCATCGTTACTTAAAAAAATGAAAGCCGTTTACAACTCCCTGTAACGCCGAATTAGAGCGCAGCTCTCGAGGAGGAAAGGAAGGCACGGGGGGGGGGGGGGGGTCACGTGACCTCGAGGGAGGAAGGGGCGGAGAAAATTTTCCGCTAAATTTATCGGGGAAAATTTTCCGCTAGATTTAGTGGGAAAATATTTCCGCTAAATATAGCGGGGAAACTTTTCCGCTAGATTTGGCGGGGAAACGGGGAAAATTTTCCGCTAGCTTTAGCGGGAAAATTTTCCGCTAGTTAGCGGGGAAAATTTTCCGCTAAATTTGGCGGGGAAAATTTTCCGCTAGATTTAGGGGGGAAAAATTTCCGCTAAATTTAGCGGGAAAATTTTCCGCTAGATTTAGCGGGGAAAATTTTCCGCTAAATTTGGCGGGGAAAATTTCCCGCTAGATTTAGGGGGAAAATTTCCGCTAAATTTAGCGGGGAAAATTTCCCGCTAGATTTAGGGGGAAAATTTTTCGCTAAATTTGGCGGGGAATATTTTCCGCTAAATTTGGCGGGGAAAATTTCCCGCTAGATTTAGGGGGGAAAATTTTCCGCTAAATTTAGCAGGAAAAACTTTCCGCTAGATTTAGGGGTAAAATTTTCCGCTAAATTTAGCGGGAAAAATTTCCGCTAAATTTAACGGGGAAAAATTCCCGCTAACTGTAGCGGAAAATTTACCCATCATGCACCGCGCGGTTACGCCGACGGCGGCGGCGACGGCGATGGCGACGGCGACGGCGACGCCGACGCCGCTCAAGCCGGAAACGGGCGCCTAATGCGCGAAACACATGTACGACGAAACCGTCCGATCCGACGTGCGGACTGCCGGAATGACCTTGGGGGGAGAGGGTTTTCGTAGCACCGGAGAGCGTTGAAAACCCTCGCCTCCGACCGTCGTATTGCGCGGTCGGACGTCGGATCGGACGGTTTCGTCGTACATGTGTTTCGCGCTTAAGAGCTGCGCTCTAAAATGGTCACGTGGTAGACCTGCGCGCCGCCGCCACCGCAAGTTACGCCGGAGCCGTTCAGTGCTGCCGCTGAAATCCACAGACCTCTCCCCACTCCCTCGTTGGCCAAGAGAGCATGTCCAGCCCTCCATCTGCGTCTGCTGCACGCCCTGGCTCTGCCCGCTCCTGCCATTGACCAAACTCTACATATACGGCTCTGCACCAGACTTGTACGTAACGCGTTACACGTAATGGATTATATGTAATCGATTACATTTTACTGTAATTTTGTAACGCTTCAATTACTTGTTTTAAGGAGTAACGATCTTTGTAATTGAATTACTTTTTTTGCTGTAATCGATTACAAAATTACCCATTACAGTTTTTCTCAACTTTTTCTTTTTTTGGAGGGGAAGGGGTTAGACATGCTGGAGTCACTCAGTTTTGGGCGACGGTCAATTTTTTATTTTTTTTTCGAAATTACTAAACACAGGACTTTGAGGATTAGTAGGCCACTTCACTACGCTTCGTTTCCTGGATACTTTTTCTTTTTTTGGTACACCGGAGACTACGTCCTGGGATGGAAAATGACATTATCCAGCCTCTTATGAGTAATATATTTAAACAGCGCCTTTTTTTATTTTCAGAAGAGGGATTGGGTGTGTTGGCGTCACTCACTCAGCTCTAAGCAAGAACAGTCAAGGCTTTTTCTTTTTTTCAAAACGACTAAGCGCCAGACTTTAAAGTTAAAAAAAGTTAAATTAAAAGTAACGCGGGAAGTACTCGATTACTATAGAGTAATTTTTCGATTAAATTTTCAGGCTGTAATTCTAATTGTAATCGGTTACTTTTTTCAGTGAAGTATTTGTAATTGTAATCGGTTACTTTGTTTCAGTAACGTGTACAAGTCTGCTCTGCACCCATCCATCCATCCATCCATCCATCCATCTCAGCCACCGTCGAGTGTTTCAGCCAACGAAGTCTGACGTAGCGCGTGACCGTCATACCTCGTCGACGAAATCAAGTCTGTCGTGTCGGTACGGAGAGCATATGTAGTCTTCGGCTATGACCCCGCCCAGCATGAAGACGACCATCAAGGGCATCACGATAGTGCAGAAGATCCACGCCACGAAGGACACCCTCGAAATGCAAAAGAGGACAAGCAGAGGCTGGTTCACACACTAGCGACTGCTTACGACCGGGTGCAATACGACCTCTTGTGATATCTTACGATGAACATTGGCACGCTGGCGCCATCTACGAGGTGGACCTGGAACTGCATTTCACCGTAGCGAAGGTTTTGTAGTATTGGCGATATCAAATTAACGTAATATTTATGAGAAATGGTCGTGTATAACATTGTCAAACGTTTTTTTTAAAACCAAAAGTGAAAAAAATTAATGCGCTAAAAAATGAAATATACGAAAATCGCTACTAGTGTTCCACGACAATTTGATAGATAGCACCAGTGCGTTTTCTCGTCGTAAGAGATCACAAGATGTCGTCACGCACTCGGTCGTAACAAGTCGTAAAGGTTCAGCTCGATGCAAGCAGTCTTAACGCAGTCGAACGCAGTGTAAACGAGCCCTGAGTGTGGGAACCAGACTCGAGGTGTTAAAGGGACACGGAACTTCACCCCGAAACATGCTTTAAGTGCCTGAATAAAGAGTGATTCACACACTTGCGTTGAGTTCGACCGAGTACGAGGGTTGCCATGGCAACAGCTGCGTCGGCTCCAACAAAACCGGTTTTCTCCCCTTTTTCTCGGAGCCGACGCAGATGTTGCCATAAGGCTTGTCCAGACAGGATACCACAAAAATCGTGAGGCGGCACGACTCCGTCAAAAATATGTGAAAATTGAAGCGTTCGGCAGTTCGGCTGTCCGATGTCTGTTTGGACACGCGGCCAAGCGAACATCACGATTTATCCTCCTCGCTTCCTCCGCTTTTCGGTGATCTCGGTTCTCATCAGATTCGGCGTCAGACGCCACCTGCCAATGCTGTTCATCTGTTCTGCCAGGCACTCGAATCCTTGGCCGTGTTCCAAAATTTACTCGATCTCACTCCAGGGTAAGGGTTTCGTAACTTTGGCATTCGAAAACCTACCAGAGTTCAGCATCGCTCTATCTGTGTTATCACGTGACACGACTTGCCGAGAGTAGCTCGGATCTATTTGGGTAATGATTTCGAACACAGCCCTTCCCTTTCCCGTTTTCGGGACCTGAAGAGCAGCGGAGGCCTTGAGCGATTGACCGACAGCCAACAGAACTTGTTAGTGGCTGTCTCAAACCCAAGTAATAAACATGTTAAAAAAAAAAAAAAAAGCTGTCGGAAGTGGAGCATTGTGCGATTTATGTCGGAATCGTATCGCCTATCAATTTTTTGTAGCGTCTTGTTTGTAAATGCCAATAGCAACTCTCAAACGCGGTTGGACTTAACGCAAACCATGGGAGGTTTCGATATCGCTCCTAATTCAAAACTTGTCTCGCGACGTAGATATCGCTCCATTTTTTTCCAGTGTGACATACGTGTTTTATCCACGCATTTAAAACATTGCAAGTTCTTTTCCCATTTATCTTATCATTAAAACGTCAGTTGAAAGTAGCTCTTGTCCTGTCCACTTTGTCTTTCGCGTTTACGGTTTTTGTGTCTTGAAAACATGCTTCTTTGGGGTGAGTTTAGTGTTCCTCGGAGTGGATTTCGGGAGCGCGCACGATGAGAGAGGGTAGGGTGCTCCAAAGCACTCACACGACTAGCATGACGCCGCTCTGATTGGACAAGAAGCCTCGCTTGTTGGGCGGTACCTCTTCGTTGTGGACCACGGCGCCTATGAACAAGCCTAACAGGAACACACATTCGATGACCATCGCTATCGCGAAGGCCGAGCCGCTGTAGCTGAGGCTGTGTAAAAAGAAAAAAAGGAGAGTGCACGATATAACTGAAGTTTATTGAATTGAAATAAAGTTCATTGGAATTTTCACGGGTCAAGCCAAGTAGGGAGATAGATACAAAAGCTAAGTTTGCCTGGCTGAGGGCCTCTTTCCCGCGTAGTTTGCAGCCAATGCATACAATTGTAAGAAATAAAATGAAAAATACAGATGCACACAAAATAGAAACATATGGTGCATTAATGAGTGCTAAATATACACACTTTTCTGAAGAAAAAATAAATAAAAATATTAAAACACCATAGAAAATGTTGTCGTAGCTTCTTTGCATCTTAAACAAACATAGAAAATAAATGATTACTTGAACAATCATTGAAAAAAATTGTCTAGTCATGTTCAAGATCATTTTTAAATTCACAATAAATATATAACTCAAAAGACACACAACTACACACGCACTGGACTTATCATTGAGGCATGCAAATACCCTGTGATGCAGACGCGTTTCATGGAAACGAAACCATGCAGCTTTTATATTTATTTATTTATTTATTTATTTATTTTATTTGGGCCACAGACTTGCGCACAGAGTAAGGTTTACAGGTCCAGAAACGTGAGAAAGGTATAAATGTATGCATTGTGAATGATTGAGCGTGCTAATGCCTAAATTACGAAAACGAACGAGGGACATAGAAGAAGAATGCAGGCGACGCGGGGCTTTCAACTTGCTACAAGCTGAAAGCTAACGTCGTATATATGTCCAAACTTGGTTGAGAGCGTTGCTAATAGATTTAAAAATATGCGAAAGACTCACACAAAGAGGACGGACAGGACAAACATCTTTCGACTTTCAACACATTGAGGCCTCAATGTGTTGAAAGTCGAAAGATGTTTGTCCTGTCCGTCCTCTTGTGTGACTCTCGTATATTTTTGTATATATGTCCTTTTTTCGTTTTCATAATATGTTTACTCGCGTGCATTTTGATAATTTTTCGTGGGAGTTTATAATTAGGTTTGTTTAAGTACAACTAATCTTGAAATTACATGGTATTCGCCTTTATTTAGATTATTGTAGACTGTATTTGTTCTTACTTATTAACAGCTCGGGGGGTGGGGGAAGGGGGGGGTGAGGGCCGGGTAATTGTTTGGATATGCTGGATGTAGCATCCAACATATCCAAACAATCCGCCGCCCCCTTCCCCCGTTTCCGAGCTGTTAACAAGTAAGAAGAAATCCAGTTGGAGTTTCGCGGACCTCTACTATTTTTAATTTTGGTGAATAACATTATCGATGTCATTGACCAGTCTATAAGTTTTCGGTAAATTGCAAAAAATTGTGTTTCCTAAAAAAAAAAAAAGAAAAGAAACTTTACACCCGGACAAGCACTTAGCTCAATTCTCGGTGCTGTTCAGGATGTGTGTAATGACTGACATATTAAATGTAATGAGCCATGCAATCAGTTTAGTTGATAAGGATGCCTTTTCTTTCTCTGTATAATACTAGCAAAAACGAACATCTCGCGTTTTGACGTGCCTTTAATGCTAGCCTTAATTTCAAAATTGTACAGGTTACACGTATATTGGGGTTTTATCGACAGTCTTTTGTGAGGTCGGTCCTGTTCGGCACAAACTAAAAATCCGCTCATAAAAAAAAACACCAACAAAAAAGTACTAGTCTACACCCCTCTGTTCTATAATCTGAGATATATAAATATAAAAAAAAATTTTGGGGTAAGTGTGATTCATGGCACAGAATTATTTATCGCCGTCTTTCTCTCCGTTGTTTTTGTTTTCGTTAGTGACAGCTCAGATGTCGGGTGACGTCACAGGAAAGGAACACAACAATGACAATGGTCACATCGCTAAAAGGGGAAAAAAGAAAAAAAAACTGATACGGTGGAATCTTTTTCGTTTGCTCCCATTCAAGCATGCGAGGCCACGTGACCATCGCCATAATTACGCTCCCAGGTCTGTGAAGTCATCCCGTGACCCCAAATCCCAGGAACCGAAAACCGAAATCAATAGTGCGGTAATACATTTTTATGTGTTTAGTATCTTGGGAGTATTCTACATGACTCTACGGTTCTGTTCCGTGATTACTTGTGCCACACACAGACATTTTTTTGCAGTGATTCGTTTTACCCCATACGAAAAAGATCTCCGCTCGGGCCCAGGGTGCTGAGCAGACGCACGGTCGACACGTTGGGATACTTGGTTTCATTCACCTGCGATTAATCAGATAAAAAACCTGTATACTGCGCGACGCTGTTAGCCCAAACACGACATCAACGCTTTCGTGGATTTGTTTTATTTTTTTTCCTTTTTAAAGGCTATTGACGACTTTAGCGAAATGGACTGTCCCCAGCGGTTAGAAGAGAAAACTGTGGCGGCAGTTTCGCTCGCCAGCCTTTTCAAGCGAGTCAGATAATAATAGCGCCTGGAGGCGTAAAGAAGCAGCCGTGAATATTAGGTTCAAAGACATGTGGTAAAAATCGCCAAATAGGTGGGCACCAAACTTCATCGCTTAGGTTAGTGCCCCTAATGTGCACTTCCCATAGTATCTTTGATAGAACATTTCAAGTTATTAGAAAAAATAATAGCAATAACCTGCGATCCAGTGTCGCACTGTGTACATACTTCGTGGAATTTATATGAACTCTTACGACTTCGTACATGGATATCGATAAAATGGCGCTTTAAATAATTTAGCTGTTTTTTCTTTAAAAATAGCGAATTCATTTTTTTTATACTTGAGCAGCCGCACTTTTGGTTTTTGCCCGTTCTTCGCAAATTAAAAGAAAAAAATCATTTTATTTTGCAAATATTACAAAAAAAAAATAGCACCATTCTGTGGGCAACGCTGCACAAAATCGTAGCGCGATAGGTTAAGAAACCGAATTTTGCGGGCGCTTTAGAGAGCCTGACCGCTCTTTGGGTCACCCGGTATATGTCTTCGTTCGATCTGACTGTGATAAAGTCAAAATTCTAGTGCGCCTGCTTTCGAGATTCCAACTATAGCGTTGGTTCGATCCCCACCCCTGCCCGTTTTGATCTGAATAGACGTCGTCCTGGCGTGTGGTAATGTATCGCCGTACTGCCCGGTACACGCTAAAGACTATATACAGGCCATCAGTTGTACGACACTGGCGAAATTTTTCGTTTACAGCGGAGACACGTATATATAAACGACAATTGGGGCTGACTTCGCGCTGTCTAGACAAACATACAACACAATTGTTATACATGGGCTAAATTATGCGAGGACGTGTAAACTATAAATGCTGCGGGAACTCTACGTACACTTACTGCGATTGACAAGTCTTTAGTTTGTGAAGCAACGATTGTGTCCTGCTGATGGATGTTGTCGAATTCGGTGACGATGAAATCCCCTGAAAGGAGATTGCGAAAGCGATATTACGACGGGCGTACTACTGCGCAGGCGCCTGCGAAATCAGGTCTCTGGTTTCCGGTTTATATACGCCGAACAACTTTTTTACGGTTTACATTAAAGAAGAAAAAAAAAGATCTACTTACGTTTGACGAAACCGTCGATCGCAGCGTTGAATTTATTCTGAAAGTCCATGGATATGGTGTTTACGATCTGCGACGTCAAGTAGACATTAGTTCACATTCGGCCTTGTCATTACTATGCGACGCGGACACATTTGCATGGAAATAAAATAAAGGTTCACCGAAAACAACAACAACAAATTTTATATAGCTGGATGGACCTAATACAGGGTATGAACGTAAGGACTGACGCATTTGGCGCGCTTTGCAAAATTCGAATTCCAAACGTACATACCTGAAATTTGGCACGCGAACGTATATTTTGCAAGCAGTTTTATGTCTTTTTTTTTTCAGAGCGCAAGTCGGAAGTAGTAAAATATTAAAATCAGAGCAAAAACGACTGCCATGCATTTCCTATGTCTTATACCGAATGTTCGTTATCGGCACACTGGTTTGTGAGCTTGCTCCCAGGTGGTCATTGTTCATATATTTCGTTAAAACCATTCATTATCGCGATTAACTTGCTCATTGCCAGCCGATCTGCTTTTGGCTTTTAGCGTTTTTGCGTTCAGCAAGTGACCCGGGAGCGAGCTCGTAAACCAGTGTGCAGTCGACAAACGGGCTGGTACGGGGCATAGGAAAAACACGGCCTCTGATTTTTGCTTTATCTTTAATATTCCACTGCCTCAGAATTGAGCTCTGAAAAAAAGATCGACCAAAACTTCGGTCGAAACTAGGTTCGCGTGCCCACTTTAATGTGTGCACGTTTGGAATTAGAGTTTTGCAAGGCGTGCCAAATGTGGTTGTCCTTAACGGCCGCACCCTAAATGTTAAAAAAAAGAATCTTTTCAGAAGGAAAACAAATTGCTCAATATTTAGGTCACCTGTCTTTTTTTGTGAGTACTACGACGTGCCTTCTATTTGGTGCTATTATTTCGGGACGTCGTGCTCGTGCGCATAGAGCGACGATTAAATCTGTGCACATGCATTCCTTTTTACAGTCACTGACAAGATGAAAACGACAGGGCCTGTCTTTCGAACTCCTGGCCTCCAGCACGCGCTCCATGCCTTCCACCGTGCTTGGGCTGCTCGTGCACGCTCGAGGTGCACCAACGCCGAAGCATTGTCGAAGGTATGGAAGCTCACGCCGGGGGCGGGACACCCGAAGCTCCTTTCCTGGCGTTCTCACCTTTTCAGTGAATGTAGTGATGAAATGAGTGTTCTAAATACAATGGGGCAACAAGGCTAGTTTTAGCATTGCAGTTTTAGTGCAGTGTAGTTTTTTTTCTCTTTGAGGCAATCTCCAGCCGATCGCAAAACAGAAATATAACTAACACGCACTTACATGCTGAATGCTTCTCATCGCGTCTTGAACATCGGTAACCTTTTTCTGGCACGCAGCGCCGTGGCAGACCTGGACAACAGCGCGACACACAAGCGATTTGAGTTGAGATAACTTTCATAATTAAAAAGCTTATTAAAAAAAAAGACAATATATTTTATAATTGCCACGTGCTTAGCTAGTAAACGTATAATTGATTTTAGCTTATTGATTTTTTATTTCTTTGTACATTTTTTTTGTTTCCTTAGGCTTTACAAATTTGTTTAAAAGAGAAAGAAAACCCGTGAAAGCTAGTCAATTACGGCGTCACGTGAAAGCACGTGACGTGTTTATTGGCCGGCGCCTTCGCTCATAAACGGCGGCGCGCAGCCGAGGGAGAGGATGGCTGGGAGAGAGGAAAATGTCGCAAACAGGTGTAGTGTCAACCCTTTTTCTGTTGTGTTTTTTTTTTTGTACAGGGGGTTTTATTTTAAAAGAAGTGAATTTGCGGAGCTTTGTTGATTTAAGTCCCTTTTGGTGAATTAAGATAAATGCAGGTTTTAGATTAGATTGCAGTTATTTTATTAAGACGTACATGTTCCAAAGGCCCAAAAGCATCATTTCTTCCTTCGACAACAAAATTTTATACGGACTACTTCACGCAGCGCATGCAACTATAAACGTGTGATCGCAGGATTTTTTTTTCTTAACGTACCTGGACAAGGTCGAGCGTCCGTAAGACCGTTGTTCGACCTGCCACTGTGCGACCGGAAATTGAAGGTTGAGAGCTCGGATACCGTGTTATTGCGAAGATCCGGAATTAGACTTACCCTGCAAATCACATGGCGTACAATTAGGAATTAGTAGTGCGAAGCGAAATGGGCAACTGCAGGTGCGCCCGGAAGCGCTTCTTCGGAAAAGCTTGCGAAGTAAGTCAGCGGACCGATTTCGACACTCTGATTGGCGCGATTTCATGTACCTCAAATCGTCTGGTTTACAGAGTGAGAAAAAGGAGGAGGGTCGAGGCTTATAGGTAAACATGCCTCGTTGATTCAGGTGCTATAGCCTTCGGACGCCCCCACGTTTGCTTACCCGATAAGCGTAATAAAATCTGGGAACTGAGTAAACGCTATAGCGCGTGAATCACAGGAATATTCACCTAGCCCCCCCCCCCCCTCCTTTTCCCCCCTACCTCTCTCTCTTCACCAATCCTATCTCTTCCCCCTAAACCAAAACCATGTTGCTCAAGTGTGACTTCCATGGAAACGCACCAATCAGTGTGCCGAAATAGGCCCTCTTTACGAGATATGGTCGCTCATAAGACTCAAAATTATTTCGAGCTCACAGTAAAAGAATCATGCGTAAAAAAAAAAAAGAAAAGTGGGAATTACACTCCGATTTGAAGTAGTTTCAGGGCTGCTCAATAGATAGCGCCAGTGAGCTGTCTCTCCGTAAGCAGTCACAAGCAGGGTCAACGCGTTCGGTCGTACTCAAACGCAAATGTGTGAACCGGCCTTAACTCAAAACATCTAGGTAAAAACAAAAATGAAATCTTTCTACCGTCATTTACAGCTGAAGAAACGCTGGGCGTAGCGAATCTCGAGCACCTCATTATCATCTCATTATCGTCTCATTATCGCTTCGAAGCCAATGGGATTGCGGCATTAGCAGATACAAAAACGGCGAAGCACCAATCACGAAGCGAGGAGATAATTTAAGCCACGCCCTAAGTTTCTTAGGCTGTCGGCGACGAACGTGAAGGGTCACTGACAGGGTATTTATGCTCGCCGAGGTTTTAATTTGCACATGAAACATGAGAGCCCAGCTACCCAGAACACAGTTTGCGGCTCGAAACTCGTTTTCTTTCCACCCGAAAACCTCCGATCGAGAACTGGACGGCTTCCGTCGCGCTCACTCCCTTCTCCGTGGTCACGTGCCATTTTCTATGGTTTAGACACAACCACCGAATATAATCAAAGTCGTGAGTCATCGAAGACCCACACTCAATATTGAAAGTAGAAAAGAAATACGATAACTATTTTTGTGACTTCTAAAAACCCCAAAAACGTTCATTAAAAAAAAAAAAAGTTCCACAGCCACGTGACTTTGGCCAACTCTCTCTATATATCGGCCTTCTGCCCAGTCCAGTTTCAGTTTAGGTTTCGAGCAGTTGAGTTTTTTTCAATTTATTAAAAATATACGTGACGCTCTAGCGAAATATTGATTAGGTAGTCTTCTGACACCATAATGAATTGCCTGACGAAAAATAAAAATAAAGAAAGTTTTGGGCGGTGTCAGTGTCCCTTTAAGGGCTTCAAAGAATGCTTTATGCGCACGCGGTTCACTTACGCTGAGCATCTTCGTCAACACTGGAATGGAAAAAAGTTACGCAGATTTCCGGGTATGAGAAGTTCGTATGTCACGATGTCACGATATTCATTTAACGTAAATGTCTCTACATACACGCGTCCAAAGAGCCGAGATCGTTGTCCGTTGGAAGACCGCAATTGCTGAGCACCCGACGAGAGCTTAGGTATATGTTATTTCGGTAATCTGTAACAGTAGATGGAGATGAATTGATACGTAAGACAACGCTGCCATGTGATTGGTGGTACGCTCGCTGCTCGAAAGAACGGCGCTCTTTTCCGGCAAGCTTCTGCGCATGCGTACACCCTCTCCCCTGTCCTTGCTTCCCGCTGTCACCACTTTCGGAGGGCACCGTCTCGCCTTACCGATATTTTCAGCATCTACGTTTGCGCGCATTTAAGACTTTTTGACGATTCCTTTCCTGTTTTTGTTTTTTTAACATCGAGAGAATATATAGAGCATAAAAAGGCAATGAACACCGGTACAACGGTGCGATGCCAATGTGTGTTCTGACGGGAGGAGGCATGCTGGGCTGCCCTCCATTTGTAGTTCCCAGACAAACCCCCAGACTGCGCTCGTTTACTGAAAGGTAGCGCTATTTCCCTTCTCCCCGCGTTTTCCTCATTTCCATAGAGGGTGATCCTCCTCGCGCCTCCTTCCGCGCCACGCACCCCGCCGCCATTTTCGTGCGAGGCCCACAAGGCGCGCGTAGGCGTGCGCCTATGCGTGCCGGGCTGTACTTGTGTGCTATCGCCTACGGCTGACTAGATAATATACCGGGTGTTCCATTTTAATCCGAACAGATTTATTACAAAATATCCGTAAAAGATGCACTAATACAGTTTAGGCAGGTGAGTTGTACGGCCAGGGGGACATCACATAGGTGGCTAGTCTTTGCGATAAGTCGGATAATTAACAAAACTTCCTTCATTAACTTTTTAATTAGTAAAAACTAAATTTTATGGTTTCAATTAGGAACATGCTGAGCATAATCGAAAACAAACTATATCTGTCAATTTTAGAACGACTTGAAGCTCGTGGGAAATTCGAGGGCGCACCAAAGTGACCACTCGTGCAGCAGACGCAAAGCGAAGCAGTGGCAAAACGCGGATGATTAGAATATCATCGCGTTCCGCCACTGTTTCTACGTTACGTGGATTATTGCTTCTGTGTTGTCAAGACCAGCGAAGTCGACCGCTTTCGCAAACACCTCAATTCCACCGATCCAGACATTCAATTCACAGTCGAACGTGATTCTAACGTTTGCCAGGGGGGGGGGGGCATCGGTGGCCGAGTGGACTAGCGCACACCTGCTCGGAGCACGTAGAGCGTAAGCTCGCGCTGCAGAACCCAGGATCCTGAGCTCAATCCCCAACCCTGCCCGTTTCGATCTTGATGAGCATCGTACCGGCGTGCGGTCATGTATCCGTTCTGCGTGATGCACGTTAAAGACCCCACGCTAGCGGCTGTACTTCACTGGCTAAATTTCTCATCTACAGCTGGGAGACTCGTCGCCCGTTTTGGCAGACCAAGTTCTAGGCTGTATAAACATACACGCAACCCAACTTTTTTAACGGTTGCCTTCCATTTCTGAATATGTCAGTGGAAAAACAGGGAACAATTTAACCTTCCTAGTACACAGTAAAGCAACGTACACCGGTCGATACCTAAACTTTATGTCAGACCACCCCACAACTCACAAATGCTCTGTGGTGTCGGCGCTCTTTCAAAGCGCACTCTCACTCTGCTCAACAAAGAAGTCACTTAAAATGGAAGTCGACCTTATAAAACGAGACCTTCGAAAAAAAAAACTACTCTACACGGTTTGTCAACAAGATATACAAGCAATTGCATCACCCTCCTGCAGCCAAGAACACAAACACCTCCGCATGTTCGTCCCGTATACCTCCATGGCACGCGCGAGGTCCTAGCCCGCGCTTTAAGACCGTAAGGGATCGCATTCACATATAAGCCCGTCTCAACCATAGTCCCTTATCTTCCTCTTCCAAAGATCGTCCCCCAAAAGAAAAAGCTCAAGGACTTATTTACCGAATTCCTTGTGCTGATTGCGACGCCACGTATACGTGGGGGAAACGAAGAACTTTTCACGAACGTCTGCGCAGACGTAAGTATGACGTGAATAAGAAAGCACATACAAGGCAACGCGACTGGCGGAACATGCTGAGAAGACCGGCCACGTCATCGCCTTCAACAGCAATTCTATCCTCGACAGAAAAAAACAAACAGGAGAAAGTGGCTTTGATTAGAATCTTGGCATATACGAAATACGAACTACAATCTGAACCGATCCACCGGAACGCTGCCAAGCAGCTATATACACGGCTACGATGCGCCACACACAAAAACAGAAGAAGAAAACAATACTAAGAAAGGAGAAAACAACGACCGATTGCTACCTTTGGGCCAACATACAGTCACCCGTGAACAAGGAGCCGAGCCGGCTTCGAAACTTCGGGAACATTAAAGAAATTGGTTAGAGTCTACTAAGTACCCTTTCTTATTACTTACCTAACCAGGCGGAGTTCCGCCGAAATGTTTACATTTAAGTCATTATGCGCTGACTACGGCCCAGATGTAGTCCAACTTGCCAAACGATATGTACACTTGATCAGCACCGTTTCCATCTTTAAGACACACCTTACATTCAACAAGACTTGCAAGAATCTTCACCTGATCCCGAAGAGCCTACGCCTGAAGAGGTTAGTTCATTCGGCTGAAGGTCATCGTATCATCGACCAAGCCGAGCGTCGTCTACTAGACGCCAGAACACAAGAATGCCGTGAAACAATCCGGAGGAAAGACCTTGACCTTTTATTTTTACGGAAGCAACTTGAACACCGCGTGCCCGAGGTTTTTCCGGCCATCGATGAATTTGCCAAGTCTGCTGCTTCCTCGGCCACCATGAGGAAAGGACTGGAACACGAGAAGAAGCTTGGCTTTCTCCAAGGTCGGCCCAACACCCCTCAAACTTTGAACAAGGGTTTCGTCAAAAACCTTTCTTCGAAAGTGCTCTCTCCAACCGAGACACTCGTCTTGGCGAAAGAAAAAACTTCAAGTTCACTACTGTACATCCTCCTCTTGCACTGATGGCAGTGTCCGTTGAGGAGGGTTTACACAAACTAGACCCTTGCATCCGCGAAGAAGCTCGCTTGAAAGCCATTGGCGTACTTTCAAAGGTAAACCAAAGGAGGCATTTGAACTATAGCACAGAAGAAATGTCCGCCCTCAGGAAGCTAAAGGAAGACAACAGCATCGTAATTCTTCCTGCTGACAAAGGAAATACCACAGTGGTGTTGAACCGCGCGGACTATGAGAACAAGGTGCATGAACTTCTGAACACCAAAGCGTACACGATCCTTCCGAAAGACCCAACATAAAAATCCAAGGAATCTTAAACAAAGCACTTTACGCTGTCTTCAATAAATATCCGGAGTCTCGGGCCCTCTACCTGAATCTTATCTGCCGAAACGGCTCGACACCTGCGTTCTACGGCTTACCAAAAATCCACAAGCCTGGTATTCCGCTCCGTCCTATAGTCGACTTCACGACGTCACCATTACGAGCGCTGTCAAATTATCTCCATCATTCTGTTTCTTCCACTCATGGGAAAGACCAACACACATGTCGAGAACACAGCCCACTTCATCGAACTCGCTTCGAACCTGCAGTTGAACGATGACGAGTGCCTTGTTTACTTTTGATGTTGTATCTCTCTTCACGAGTATTCCCATTCGACTCGCGGCGTCTGTTATCAGAACGGCACTCACGTCAGATAGGACTCTACCTGAAAGAAGCCACTTCTCGGTGAATGAGATATGCCGCCTACTAGAGCTGTGCCTGACGAATACGTACTTTTTTCGCTGGTCGCTTCTACAAGCAAAGTAGTGGCACAGCCATGGGTGCTGCTGTGTCCGTCACCGTAGCCAACCTCACACTGGAAGCCATCGAGCAAAATCCCTAAGCACGTTTTCTGCCATACCCACTCTGTTTCTACGTTATGTGGATGATTGCTTCTGTGTTGTCAAGACCAGCGAAGTCGACCGCCTTCACAAGCACTTCAGTTCCATTGATCCAGACATTCAATTCACAGGCGAACGTGAACCTAAGGTTGCCTTCCATTTCTGGATGTGTCAGTGGAGAAAACAGGGGACCATTTAACCTTCCAAGTATAGAGGAAAGCAACGCACACCGGTCACTGCCTAAACTTCTCGTCAGACCATCCCCCAACTCACAAATCCTCTGTGGTGTCGGCGCTCTTTCAACGCACCCTCACGGTCTGCTCAACAAAGAAGTCGCTTAAAGGGACAATGAAGACGATTGTATTAAATTTTTTTAAATGGTGTTTTTAGGCTTCTTGGGAACCTTGCACGCTGCCTAATTTTTTGTAGACATTTGTGACGCGTATTTTTGTGCCTACGAAAGAACTGGAGAAACCGAAACTGTAATATCTCCATTCTCATTTCTGGGCCTCCGAAAACGAAGGTGACGTAGGAGTGACGTACGGAGTGACGTCAAGTGTTAATAGGGTGTCGGTAGTATTTAGAAGATCGAGACTCTGGTTACCGCGGTGGGTTATAGCAGCGCATTGGCGCGGTCGTTTCGTCGGTTCTGTCAACATGGACAACAATGCCGCTCTCACGAGCGAGTTCGTGCTTCCGTTCAGTGACCTAACACATACGGAACGGGAGTACGTATGTGGCGGCCTCCGCCATCACCCGACGGAGACCGCCCAGCCGGCAACGACCGGCCCGCAGGCTACGAAGCAGTGAGCAACATTCGCGTGGGCGAGACGAGAGCGGCGCGTTGCCGAAGGACAGGGACGCGGGGAGATGCCGAGGAGAAAGCGGCAGTGACCCAGCCGGTCCGGGAACTGGTTCCTCCGCGGGTGACGCTCCCCAAAAGGAGAAAATAAACAGCACCATTTTTGGTTTATACCAAAGTCGGACGTCCTCTTTTCGTCGTCAAAGAACACGAACATCAACCCACACGTGAAAACTAGCGTCGCCCGAACGAATACTGGTCTTCAGTCGACCGTTAGAACAGCCATCTACAGCGCACAAATTTGGCATGCCTACCATTTTGCAGAATCCTTCGAGTACCGTGTTCTTAAAGTAAACACGACACCGACATCTGAAACAAAAACAAAGCGCCTCCCGCGTGTTTTTTTATTTTATTTTGTTTCTTCATAGTTGTTTGTTGGCCGTTTCGCGTCCAGCGTAGCAAAGAGAAAAACAATTATGCTGTTTTATTTACGGTTTAGTAATCATTTTCGGTGTAATTTATGCTTTTCATGGTTATTCAAGGGGAAATATCAGAACAGTATTCCCACAAATCGCGAACCAAAACGTGACCGAGGGCACGTCTCTCGTTTCGACCAATCGCTGACGCGTCTCTTGTGACGTCGCGCTTTTTGGCCCCGCATCGGTCACGTGAGCTCCGCTTCTCCTGGCTTCTCCCGCAATTCTCGGGGCGTCGCCCCAGTCGATTCCGGTACGATTATTACCGTGACTGTTTAATTGATTTGTGCGGCACACAAGCGTCGGTTTCGGCTGAAATTTGGGCAATGTGGCCTGAGACGTGCCTGGAACCCAGTTCAATCGCCCAAAAAATATCTGAAATTGCCTTCATTGTCCCTTTAAAATGAAAGTCGACCTTATAAAACAAGACATTCGAAAAAACAACTACCCCACACGATTTATCAACAAGATATACAAGAAACTGCGTCACCCTCCTGGAGCCAAGAAGAAAAACAACGCCAGCCGCCTGTTCGTCCCGTACCTCCATGGCACGAGCGAGGTCCTGGCCCGCGTTCTGAAACCGTACGGCATCGCAGTTACATATAAGCCCGTCTCAACCATTGGCCATTATCTCCCTCTTTCAAAGGATTGTACCCAAAAAAAAAAAGCTCAACGACTTATTTACCGAATTCATTGTGCTGAATGCGATGCCTCGTACGGGAAGAAACTAAGAACTTTCTCGAACGTCTGCGCAGACATAAGTATGACGCGAAGAAGAAAGACATACAAGGCAACGCGCTGGCGGAACATGCTGAGAAGACCGGCTACGTCATCGCCTTCGACAGCATTTCCATCCTCGACAGAGAAAGAAACTGGAGAAGGCGGCTCTTGTTAGAACTCTGACATATACAAAATACGGACAACAATCTGAACCGATCCACCGGAACGCTGCCAAGCAGCATATATATACACGGCTACGATGCGCCAAACACAAAAACAGAAGAAAGAAAACAATGCTGACAGAAAGAAGAAGAAAACAACCACAGACCTTTGGGCCCACATTCAGTCACCCCTGAACAAGGAGCTGAGCTGGCTTCGAAACGTCGGGCACATTGAAGAAGTTGGTTAGAGCTTACTAAGTAGCCTGTCTTATACCTTACGCATGCATTTTTTTTAATGAGGGTTATGGTCTTCACTTTGTGTATCGGTGGACACCGTCTTCACTTAGTGTATCGGTGCTGTCGGGCTTTAGAGCGTTTTAGAGAACCGTTTTAGCACATGCGATGCAGTATGATGGGCCCTCCAGCACGAACTGCGCATGCGCTACCATATAAGACTCGCACATGCGCAGTACTTACCGGAGGGCCCATCGTACAGTATGGGATGGGCAAAAACGGTTCCCTGAAACTCTCTATTATTAGATGGGAGACAACCGTCACGATCATTGGCCCAACAAACTAAAATTAAAATAATTAACTTTACGACGCAGTTGTCTACGGTGCGCAAAGCTCCGGAGGGTACGCAGTGAACGACCTTTTTATCACACATTACCCACGACGTAATAGCCCGTGTGATGTGTAGCTACATACATGGTCTGTAGTATAAACTGGGCCACTTTTGATTACGGTGGATTTATTTTGTTCACGACAGTGGTTCTCGAAGTATGGATGTGTCGGAGACCCCTGGAACCGGCAAAGTGATGGGGACCCCACGCCAGCGGGGAAAGGGGGAGGGGGCTCTAAAATAAGACAACTAATTGCAGCGTGAAAAGGGCATTTTTTCGGTTATAGACAGGACAAGAGAGAAGCACCAAGTAAAAGGATTAAGATGGATAGATGGTAAAGGCTGTATCCTTTACAACGAATGGTAGCTTGCGCAAGATAGCCAGGGTTAAGAAAAAACAAATTTTAGCAAAAGAGGGAAAGGGGGAATACAGGGTTTCGCGGACCTTAGCGGCTCCGCAAAACCCCATTTGAGAGCCCCTGGTCTATGATACGTGTCTGGTTTACTTTTAGCATCCACTTATGCCTGAGCGCGGTCCTGTCATCTGTCACGTGTTCTTTTGGTTATTTTGTTATGTTTCGCTACAATCCATGGACACCGCTAATATGGATACCCCCTTTTATAGACGTAATTTTCGAGGACGAAGTGGTTGAATACAGGCAATTTTGTCTCGTTAATACGAACGACACACATTATAGATGATTTTCTGAGGGGACGGAGGTGGCCATATTAACCAGACACGACTATTGTAGTAGCCGTGCGGTGGGTATGGTATGCTCTTCGGGGTACGGGACACACCCGACGATCCTCACGTTAAGGCTGGATCACGCATCAGCGTTGGTTGCGTTCGCATGCAACCGAAACGACCGCAATAACGAAGTTACCGTGACACACGGGTGTTGCGGTGTTTTGGTCTTTACAGTCGTTTCGGTTGCATGCAAACGCAACCGTTGCAAATGTGTGAGCCAGCCTTTCCGCGTGCCTCCGGCCGGTTTCTGCATCCGTGATGGTGGTTATGGCGAAGTTGGTCCCGCTCAGGTTCCTTGTCAATACGAGAGTGTATTGGTGTTTCGTTCCTTCATGGTGCTTTCCCGCGCAGAAAAAAACTCATTATTCTAAAGGGATGCGCTCATTTGGACTGCGTCAAAGCGCAGAACGAGAAATGATACTTGATCAGGAAGAATGCGTAAAACTATTTTGTATTTACAAAAAAAAGAAGAAAAACAAGGTGTTACCCTACCGTATTTGAGCTTTTGATGCCGCTGATCATTATTCTTCTGTTGTCCCTGATGTTTTGAACCGTGGCATCCAACTCCTAAAAAAACAAGAAAAACATTTGTCTTGTTTAGACTTGAATACTGTCGAAGAAAACACCAAGAAGAAATGGAAGCAAGTAATGACAATCGGCCAGCATCAATCTATCGATATTTTGACCTTACGTCAAACACTATCAGACACTGACGTGTGCTCCATGGGCGAAAAAGTCAAAATGTTTTGACTTGTCGAGACCTCTGCAGCCCTACAAATGGCAGAGTAATATCAGCGAGCATCAACCAAGAAAAAAACGAATATATAAATATTTCTTATCAGTAATTGCACGTTGCAGGCTTATAACGCGAAGCAAAAAGCATAGAGTTGGGATGGGATTGAATTTGTGGAGAAATCAAGGTTAACGGACCAGAGACAATCGAAGTTCTGAAGGTTTTGTTATCACTAGTTTTAAACACTTGGCGAAAGACGAGTAGAGATCTCCTTGTTTTTTCTAAAGCGAAAGTTCGAATAAATATTTTTGTGACCAAGTGGGAAAGGAATAGCAGTGTTCTTACAAAAGACTAAAGCCTCATGATTCAGCTAAGGTCTGGTGCTTTTTTCTTTATTTCATAAGTGGCGATGACCATCAAGCATTCGTGCAAAACAAAAAACATTTTGATCCTAGCCTTTTTGATAATTCAGTGAGTGCGGTGCTGCGCTGCCCTTTCTTTTCAGCTAACGGTTGCGTTAGCTTGTGAAATAATGAATTTTTTGGCACTTAAAACACACACACACACACACACACACACACACACACACACACACACAGACACACACACACACACACACGCGCGCACACACACAGATATTGTGTAATTTTTTTAGATACTTTGTTTGGTTTGTTTTTGTTTTTCGTCTAAAAGGATCCGTTAGATTGGTCAGTGCGAATGGTTTATAACATTGAAAGGACACTGGTCTCTTACTTTATATAAACAGGGAAAGAAAAAGAGCTCTTAAGCAAAATAATCAAGCATAAACACTATGGCACCTTTTACTTAGTAGTGTAAAATATACAAACAACAAGAATGAAAGAACCTGTAAAACAGTTTGAATACAGGGATATAGTAGGGCTATTCTACGTGCAGCTTGGGTTCCACAGAGATGCCAGCCTCCGCTGGAACTTGTCGGATGCCTTACGTTGGTTTGGCACTTAAAACTTCAAAATTTTATTTAGCTTGAGTTACTTCAAAAATTTGGTAAACAATTTATTTCAATCACATGTCAAGTGACAAAACAATTTGTTATTAAAACTTGATATCGTTGAATACTAGACACCGATATATAAAAAAATTGCGTGGCGACTGCAATTTTAAGAAGAGCGCGCATGCAAGTAACGTTAAACATACGCTCATGGTTTGGACAATGTACTGTCGAACCGCCTGAACCCCAGGATCGATGATCTTGGCGCTCTTGTCGATAGAAGAAGTGAGCCTCGTGGCGCTGCCCCATAGCCAGAAGATGAAGAGCCTGGACGGCGAAAACTTACACTCTAGTGATCAAAAGGTGAACGCGATGTTGGTTACTATCCGAAATGCTAACCAAGTGCGCAACTTGTAACAGAGTCTCCGAACGAACGCGTTACGTTTATGTGTGTCGCGCGTCACTGTTAGCACGAACACAACGTCGGCGATTTGTCACATTTTGTGTCGACAGAGTATTGAAGGACTCCCAATTTTTTTAGTGCAGGGGTTAGTGCCGCCAATAGGATTTTTGGACCACACCGATGACACCCCTCTGAGAAATATTCTGAAAGAAAAATACGTGAAAAGAACGTTTGCTTGCACTAACAGTGTCGCACCATGTACCTAGTAATACGTGCTTCAGGCAAGCAACGATATCATAAGTATCCAAATGATGTTATAGCGGACGACTGAGAAAATGCAGCCAAAAAAAAAACGCGAAGATTTAGTTAATTAAAACTTATCTATTCCGGTTCGCGCGCGCTGGCCGGCGTTCGGCACGCGCTCTCCGCGCCGGTACCGATTAAAGTCAATAGACCGATCTCACCAACTGTTCTGGCGCATGCGCGAGGCCACCATAACTTTAGTTCACAGGAGGCAATCGGCAGTGCACGAGACTGTTCGTGCTCCTGCACGCGCACAGCTCCAGCGAGGCTGTCGCACGTGCAGAAAGACTAAAGTTCCCTCGATGCATTGCGGCTGCGGTGGCGTAGTCAAACTGGCTGGTGAGATAATAATATAATAATAATAATAATAATAATAATAATAATAATAATAATAATAATAATAATAATAATAATAATAATAATAATAATAATAATAATAATAATAATAATAATAATAATAATAATAATAATAATAATAATAATAATATCTTTATTTTCCATTTACAATGGTGGAGGCCGAGAAAAAAGCCGCACGAAACGGCTTGACGGGCTCTCGGCCCCCAAATTGCATTCTGCAGCAGTGACAAAACGAGAGAGAGACAAAAAAAACACACACACACACACACGCACATCAAAAACATTAGTCGTCTACAACAAAATGGCACATCAACGCACGCAATTCTTTCATGCTCATAGTGTCTACGTGAACATCACTGTGAATAAAACAATTAAGCAGTTTAGATAACCTATAGCATAACATTTCTTTTCCTAGGTTTAATCGGCAAGCAGGTACATTCTAGTATTCAGGTTTTCGCAATTGATAATTGGGAACGCGTTGGTTTAAACCAGACAGTTCAATTATGTAAGTACGGTTACTGCACAATTCATGTTTATACTTTGTACAAAGCCTATAATTATACATGTTGTGGATACTTAATATATTATACATCCTGAACAGGTTTTCTGTAGGCGAGAAGAACGACACATTGGCAATTGTACGTAACATTCGTTTTTGAAGTAAATGTATAATCTTAAGATTTGTTGCCGTGGTGGTACCCCAAACCAGGTGGCAGTAATTTAAATGAGCAAAAAATAAAGATTTATACAGTAATAATTTAACCGACCTCGGAAATATATATCGATTCCGATATACCAGGCCTACAACCTTTGCTAATTTATTTTTAAATACTCAATATGATGGTCCCATGACATGTTTTGTGAAAACACAACGCCAAGCGTTTTGAATGACTCAACCAATTCAATATTTACCGAGTTTATATAAATGTGTTCTACTGAAGAAATAACTTTATTTTTCGGCCTAAATATCATAGCTTTTGTTTTATTGGTATTTATTTTTAAAGCGTTTTTATCGGTCCATTCTCCTAATTTATCTAGTACTGTGTTGGCCATAGATATAAGTTGATGTGCCTTATCAGCAGTAAAAAGAAGAGTCGCATCGTCAGCATATATAACAAATTTAGTTGTCTGGTCAATGTTCACAATATCATTGACATAAACGTTAAAAAGAAAAGGTCCTAGAATACTGCCTTGAGGTACGCCCGATGTTACCGATTTGATTGTGGAAAGGAAATTATTACAACAAACGTATTGTTTGCGGTTTCCAAGATAGGATTGAAGAAGAGTTAAAGCTTGTCCGCGAATTCCATAATATTCCAGCTTTTTCAATAATAGTTCATGGTTTAGAAAATCAAAAGCTTTAGTAAAATCTACGTAAATACCAAGTACTAGTTTTCGTGTCTCGAGATTTCTTAAAATAAATTCTTTCTGTTCAAGTAAGGCAAGTTCAGTTGATTTATGCTTTCTAAATCCAAACTGGGATTTTGTAATTAGCTTATGTTTGTCAAAAAAGTTAGACAAGCGGCTATGAATAACTTTTTCAAGTCCCTTTGAAAAGACTGGCAGTATTGACACAGGTCTATAGTTATTAATGTCATTCCTATCTCCCTTCTTGTGCAGAACGGAAACCTTGGCTACTTGCATACGCACAGGAAATATTCCTGTCGATATGCACAAGTTGAAAATATGTGTTACATAGGGTGTTATAATGTCTAGAACATATTTTACTGGTTTAATCTGGATATCATCAACATCTCTACTCGAAGTGTTCTTTAAATTCATAAACACCGAAAACACCTCGGTATCAATAACGGGATCTAGAAAAACAGAATTCTCATTTCTTTTTTCAATGTATAAACAGGCTTCATTACTATATGCGTTTGTAGCTAAGTTTACAAAATGATCGTTAATCGCATTAACTAAAGCAACACCTGTAAGTTCTCTACCATTCACACAAAGCTTTTCCACACCAACCTGAGACCAGTCACATTGTAGGATTGAATTAATCCTTTTCCATAGAACATCAACACGTCCACTTGACGAGCCCAAGTTCCTATGATAGTAATCGGCCTTTGCCTTTTGTAGTTCCTTTGTTAGCTTATTTCTATATAATTTGAAATTGTTTAGATCCATCTGATCTCTTGTTTTATTAAAGTTTTCGAACAATCGATTTTTTTATTAATTTTTGATAACAGGTCTGGGGTAATCCAGGACTTACGAATTCTTTTGGATGTTTTAAATGTCTTATACGGAAATTGCTTGCATACATATAGATCGGTCTGTAGATCCTGAGAAAGTAGCGCCAAGCTTCCCGTATGGTCGCCATTTTAGTTCATGGAAATAACAGTTTCTCCTTGACCTCTTGGGAAGCCTATCTAAATTTGCTGGTGACGGGTAGCTTTATAAAAATGTGTCTCGAATCCCGAGATTTTGTTATCCACACTTTGGCGAAACAAGCGTTTACATCTTTGTATCGCCACCACTGAAAAATAATTTTTCTGACGATCATACTCCACGGAGAAAGGGAAAAAGGGGAACAAAGGAAAAATACAAATTTCAAAACAGAGCTAGGTGACTGTGAGCGACCGAAAAAATCCGTTTGTTTCAGGTATCGAACCAGGGACCTCTCCATTTCCAGTGGCGCGCTCTACCAAATGAGCTATACAGTTTTTTTTCTTTCTTTATTGACCAAATGAGCTATCCAGGAGTTTGACGTTTTCGGTCGCGCACCAGTCACCTAGCCGTGTTTGGAAATTTCTGTTCGTCCTTTGTCCTCCTTGTTCCCCTTCTCAAGGGATTATTATCGTCATTCTTGTACAGCTTGCTTGCACCTTCGCACTAAAATACGTAAGAAGAGCAATATCATTGTAAGATATATGTGGAGATAAGCATGATTGATAAGTTAATTCCAAACGATGATGCTCCATATCGATCTTTGGCGCGACTGGTTTAGAATAACCGTTTCGGAGCTTCGAATGGACCGAAATGGCGATTGTCGTGCACGACAATCTCCATCGGTCTCAGTTGCCATGGCAACTGAGACCGATCAGCTAATTACTTTGCGTAGCTTTGTCGTCTGTATGTTAGTATTTGTTTGTGTCCAGCTAGCAGGCAGAAAAGGCAAAAGCGCTACTTTCCCAGGAACTCCCCCATCCAGAGACGGAGTCGCTCCAGCAAATTCTTTTCCGTTGAAGACGGTGATAAGGATGTGGGCTCGTTTTTGTTATAGTGAGGGCGTCGCTTTCACTTGGACACACGTTGTTTGAGGTTGCTCGATGTAGGCCGGTTTGAGACGGTCCGTTAACACCACTTCGTCTCGTCCATGAACCTTGATGGTGAAAGTTTTCTCATTTCTCGCGAGTACAAAATGTGGACCTGTATACGGTGGTGGGAATAACGTCGAACCAAATCTGTCCTTAAAAAAAATAAAGAAAACGTGCGTGGTGTCAGGAAGATCTTTGTCAAAGGTTGAGTGGTCGTTTTGGAAAGAGTAACTACTGGTCGAATGTCTCTAATGAACTTCTCTAGCCTCTCGATATATGTCTCGGTCTTGAGAAGCGCTGTTGCTTCCCAAGTGCTGCCACCTCGGCTGAAAGTGCTGCCACCTCGGCTGGCAAGCGTAGCGAAGTGTCAAATACGAGCTGGGCTGGGAAACAGTCGAGGTCGTCTTTGATGGCCACACGAATGCCGAGGACCATCGGGATAATCTCCGACCAACGTGGGGTCTTATTGGGCCGCAAGTGAGACCTTCAGTTGGCGGTGAAATCTCTCGACGAAACAATTGGCTTGCGGGTGGTAGGCAGTCGTGCGTACGCGTGTCGTTCGCAGAAGCTCGGAAAGACGTCGAAGCAGTGCCGACTCGAACTGTCGGCCTCTGTCAGTTGTAAACTCGACAAGTGTTCCGAAGCGTGCAACCCAAGTGCCGACGAATGCGGATGGGACGGTATTGGCTCTAATGTATCGAATGGGCGTCGCTTTCTGTTAGCGGGTAAACCGATTCACAACAGTGAGGAGGTATCGGCACCCTTTGCATGGTGGTGGTAGAGGTCCGACGATGTCGACGTGTACGTTCTAGAACCGGGGGTCGGGAATGATACACTTGGTAAGGGGAGTTTTAGTGTGCCGGTTTAGTTTAGCACGCTGGCATGACAAACATTCCCAAGCCCACTTACGGACGTCAACGTTCATGCCCAGCCAGACGTAGAGCTGTGCAACGAGATTTTGAGAAGCTCGAATTTTAGGATGAGTCAGAAAATGGAGAGGGTCAAAACCTCGCTAGCGTAGCTCTGCAGGGACGAATGGACGTTGCCTGCCGGTGGAAGTGTCGCGCATGATGGTGACGCCCGACGAGGAATCAGGGACGTCCGTGAGCAGTAGAGACGTTGACGAGCCGCGTAAGTGCCAGAGCTCTTCGTCCTGCTCTTGCAGGCTGGCGAATGCTTCCCGTGACAAATCTGGGATGTGGAGTGACGCGACACGACTTAGTGTCTGTTGAGGGATGTTCTGAGCTGGGGCACTTAGGTGGCTCATCAACGTCTCTGCGGCTTGTAGTTTATTGCCCTCCATCCACCACTACGACTGTTACCTACTAAGGTGCCAGCGAGCGCGCTTGCACGTGTGGTGAGAGAGCGTGCAGAAGACGAGGAGGAAGAGAAAGCACCTGCTTTGGGGGAAACGGAGAGGAGTGAAATAGCAGCCTCAAAGCTTGCGTGTGGGACCACAATAGGTGCGGACTTCGCGTCCCACCCCCGGTCCTAGCTTTGGCATGAATTAGTTTTCTTAAAGACGCCGTGAACTGCAGATTGCGCCGTCGAGGCGCACAATGCATACCAAGTTTATCTGTCCGGCATCACCGCTAAGCAACACACGAAACATTTTGTGTTACCCCTGCCTTTTTTTCTCGACAAGGACAACGGTTAATGACCATCAGCATGGTTTTATGACGGGTTTTGAATTTTCGGTAAATACCTACAAACAACCGAAGTCTAATACCCACCGGTTTGATGAAAATCGGGTAAAACCGTTTATCTACAACTTTATTTTGTGTTAGCTCGAAACAACTTTCCCACCACGACTATTCATGCGGCTGTTTCTGTCTTTGGAACCACACATCTTATCACGCGTTATTTCTTTCTTATCGGGACGGGGCCGTTTTTTTTAAGTATTCGGGCCAAGCGAACGTTTCCTGGTGGTTGGAGAAATACCATGCCCATGTCCTATATTTGTAAGCGTAAACCCGATGCACCCCGAATTTTCGCCCTAAAAAACACAACAACAACAACACCAATCTTATACTAAAATACGCCGAATCGAAGAAAAATAAACTCCAAAAACACGGAACCTATAGTTATGACGTCCTGTGCGAGCCAAGCATAATCACGCAGTGTCCTCGGCTCTTGATGGTTGCGAAACTGCGCATTACCCACGCACACAAAACTCCAGCAAAATGCGCACACTCACGCGTTGACGGCAGTCAAGGTCCACATGGCGCAGACGTACAGCCGAAGCGCCAGCCCGTAGCGTTTCGTGATGTCCTGCACCTTGCGGCCGCCGAAGGCTCCGACCAACCGCAGGACGACGAAGAAGAAGCCGCCGACGAAGGAGAAGAGGGCGATGGTGGCCTGCAGGAAGGCCAGTCCGCACACGAACGGCTGGTGCTCGCACAGCTGCGGTAGGGAACAGCCTCCTCTCGCTCTCTGTGCACCAACTCACTCACTGGGAGTTACTCATATAGTCAGCGTGACTCTTAGATGATATTGAGCGACTTTCTAATAGTGACTCTGAGTTTTATGAGTTGATATCGAATGATTCAGTGATGTTGCCACTTGCGAAGCCAAGTGGCAACGCACCCGACTCGCACGCAGACGCCCCGTTCGATTCCTGGGGGCCACGCAACTTTTCTTATTGGGCTGTAATAATAGTTTCTACAATGTCCGTGAAGCTTCTGGTTTCGAATGCTCGAGGGCCGAATATTCTAGTTCGAATGTTCGCGAAACCCGTGCGTCTACAAGAGGCGCTCCACGTGGCTGTATACGAAGTCAGTGCTTCGCCAGGGCTCGATCCATGCTACTACGCCGACATCGACGTTCGCCCAAGACCCCTGTAATTATTACTTTGTTTTGGGCACAAGCTCGCCCCATTAAACGTTTAGTTTTTCCAGTTGTTCGCTGCCTCACCATTTGTCATTCAAGACAATATTACTTTAAGTTTGTGAGGTGAAAGGATGTCAATTGACTCCCTAATACGTCTTTGAGTTCGTGTGATATGATGTGGAGTGACTCCCAGACAGGCCTCTGAGTTCTTTAGATGATATTAATTGACTTCCCAATATGACTTTGAGGTCGTATTGCAGAGAGAGAGAGAGAGAGAGACAAACACACACACACACACACACACACACACACACACACACACACACACACACACACACACACACACACACACACACACACACACACACACACACACACACACACACACACACACACACAGACACACACACACATTCACACGCACACGCACGCACGCACGCACGCACGCACGCACGCGCACGCGCACGCGCACGCGCACGCGCACGCGCACACGCACGCGCACACACACGCACGTGCGCGCACACACACACGCACGCACACACCCACACCCACACCCACACACACACACACATATATATATATATATTGTGGCGACCAAGTGGCGCGACCAGCGCTGCCAACTTGGGCGCCGAAGTGCTCGAGGGACAGCGCGTGCTAAGGCGTGATTGCGCGCGCGTTTCAGAATAGATTCAGTCTTGGCTGGGCAAACCGTCGTCTCCGCCTGCTTATTCTGTGTCCCCAAAACACCCTCACAGTTTGGTGGAGGTGCGGAATTCACTCCCCTACCTCCTTCCTAACTTCGGGACAACATACCGTCGGCCTCAGCCTTCCAGTAACCTTGCCCTGGAGCTCCGGAGCCGGATTATACCCAGGCCTACTATGTCGACCTCAGCACCGCCCACCCACACTACGTCTTCATTGCTGGTCGGGCTGCCCCCCACGGCTGCACCGGCTTCTACCTCAACGCAGACGGCCCCGAATCCAGCTGTGCTTCAACCTCCGGTTCTCTTGTCACCTCCGGCGCCTTCCATGCCAGCTACTCACCCTTCGACGCCAATCATCTGCTTGCCTTCCCGTCTACGCGACCCCCGAGTTTTCTCGGGACTCGGTGACGAAGATATAGAAGAATGGGCCGATTTCTACGCTCGGGTGAGTCTGCACAACAAATGGGACGACCCAACCAAGCTAGCGAATGTTATTTTTTATCTGAGTGATGTTGCTAAGACCTGGTTTCTTAACCACGAAACAGAAATGCCTTCCTGGGAAGCATTTTTCTCCCGAATTCAAGAGATATTTGGCCGCCCGGAAGATCGCAAGGCAACTGCCCGCAAGAAATTAGCCACACGATCACAGCTCCGCTCTGAAGGCTACACATCTTACATTGAAGATGTCCTTACACTCTGTAAGAAAATTGATACTAACATGCCAGAAACTGAGCGCGTCAGGCATGTGCTGAAGGGCATCGCAGAGGAGGCAGTCACCCTTTTCATCCTGCAACCTCCCGCTGATGTCAGCGCGATTATGACCATTTGTCAATCGCTGGAGGCGGCTCGTCGGCAACGCATCCCAGCTGCTTTCGCACAACCTACTCATGCAGGCATACCCTCTCTTCTTCAAAACGACCCTAGTTTACAAGAAACCATCCGCCAAATTGTCCGAGAGGAAGTTGCTCGATTCTTTTCACTGCCCACCGCGGAGCCCACGGCCGCTTCGCAACATATTAGAAATTTAATCAGAGCAGAGCTCACACAGACGCCTACCGTACCGTGTGCTCCTCTGATTACACCTCCCCAGCCAACCTATGCCGAGGTTCTTCGAAGAGCCCCAGATCCACTACCACCTCAACCACTGCAGCCGCAACTTGCTGCTTTGATGACAGACCCTTCATCGTGGCAGGGCCCCCAAGCGACGTGGCGGCCGCCCACTAATCGCCCCGTCTGTTATTATTGCGGGATACGGGGACACATCTCTCGGTTTTGCAGACGTCGCCGTGCTGATGAAGACCGCAACTGGCAGCCGCGCCACAATCCCAACTACGCACAGCCACCTCGTGAAAGCGTAGACTACAGACAAAACCAGCACTACTCTGACGCCACTTCTCACTCCGAATCCCAACGGCGCAACCCCAGACGGCGGTCGCTCTCTCCATACCGACGTCGTTCTTCTCTGTCTCCCATGAATACTGGACCGCCCCGCGCGTCTTTCCCTTCGGAAAACTGATGTCTGCAGTTTCCGGAGGTGAAACTGCTAGCTCTCGATCACAAATCAATCCTCCATACTCACCAGAAAACCTCGTTCACGTTACCATTGACCACCATTGTTTTTCTGCGCTTGTGGACACGGGAGCGGCTGTTTCTGTCATGCACCAAGACGTCTGCAACAAACTTCGTAAAGTCAAAACACCTTCTAAAGCGCACCTACTGCGAGGTGCAGGAACCAACTCCATACAAACGAACGCCTGTTGCACTGCTCGAATTATCATTCAAAAACAAGTTCACGTCGTCGAATTCCTCGTTCTGCCACAATGCACATGCGACATTATTCTGGGATGGGATTTCCTCAGCACATCTCACGCTCTCATTGATTGCGCAAACTGTGAGATATGGACAGCAGATGTAGATTCTTCCGAAAATTCCCCTCTGGATCCCTACATCAAGCTCTGCACGCTTGATGACATTATACTCTCACCACATTCAACAACTCTGGTTGACATATCGGCCTCTTCCAACATGTCCACCGATGTTCTCTTGGAGCCACATTACGAATCTCTTTTAAAGAAAGGACTTGTTCTCCCTTACATTCTGGCGTCACTGCATAGAGGATCGGCAACAATCCCTGTTACCCATGATGGAGCCTTACCTCTTCTCCTTCCTAAAGGATTTTCGCTGGCCCGCGCTCAAACGTTCCAGGAAGCAAGTGTCGCCGTTATCCTTCCAGACGCGTGCCCGACTGTCCAGAAAACGTTGGATCCTCTCTCGTCATTCACCGAACTTGTTAATACCATTGATAAATCCTTGCCCCCAGAACAACAGCGGCAACTGTTGGCTCTCCTTGAACGCTTCTACAACATATTCGATCTCACCTCATCTAATCTGGGTAAAGCCGCTGCTGTGGAACATCATATCGAAACAGGAGACGCTGCAGCTGTTCGCCACCGACCATATCGCGTGTCTCTTACGGAGCGTAAAATAATCCAACAACACGTTGATGACATGCTGGCGAAAGGGGTGGTTCGACCTTCCTCAAGCCCCTGGTCGTCACCGGTAGTGCTTATTAGAAAAAAAGATGGGTCATTTCGTTTTTGTGTCGATTACCGCCGCTTAAACAAGGTCACTCGTAAAGATGTTTACCCGCTCCCACGCATTGACGACGCTCTGGATACACTCCAAGGATCCTCGTTTTTCTCATGCCTCGACTTGCGTTCCGGATATTGGCAAATTCCGATGGCCGAACAACACAAAGAGAAAACAGCATTCGCCACTCCTGATGGTCTCTACGAATTTAACGTGATGCCATTTGGTCTCTCTAACGCGCCAGCTACATTTGAGAGGATGATAGACTCTGTTCTACGGGGCATGAAATGGACCACTTGCTTATGCTACCTTGATGACATCGTAGTGTTTTCTACCACGTTTGAGCAACATCTATCCCGACTGTCCCAAGTACTTTCATGCATTGCTAACGCAGGCCTTCAGCTAAACACAAAAAAATGCCACTTTGCAGCGAGAAAGGTAAAAGTACTTGGTCACGTCGTCACCCACGCTGGCGTAGCTCCCGACCCTGACAAAATTCGGGCAGTTGTTGGGTTTCCATCTCCGAAAAACACCAAAGAACTGCGAAGCTTCCTGGGACTCGCTTCTTATTTTCGTCGCTTCGTTCAAGGGTTTGCCACGATTGCCGCACCCCTGCATCATCTACTTCGCGGGGATGTTCCCTTCGAGTGGACTCCCGCCTGCGTCCATGCTTTTGCTACTCTTCGCGGCGCCCTTGCCTCACCACCAGTCCTCTGCCATTTCGATCCTCTTGCTCCCACTGACATCCACACGGACGCCAGCGGCCATGGTCTGGGTGCCGTTCTCATACAAAGAAATACTACGTCTAACCAAGAGCAAGTCATCGCGTATGCTAGCCGCACCTTGACAAAGCAAGAGATGAATTATTCGACAACTGAGCGTGAGTGCCTTGCTGTGGTCTGGGCCATAAACAAATTTCGCCCCTATCTTTACGGCCGCCATTTCGAAGTTGTAAGCGACCACCACGCCCTATGCTGGCTCTCGTCCCTTAAGGACATGTCCGGCCGACTCGGGCGATGGACACTAAGGCTTCAAGAGTATGATTTTACAGTCCGCTACAAATCGGGGCGCAAGCACAGCGATGCTGATGGTCTATCCCGGTGCCCGCTTCCACAGGAAGCACCATGTGCTGTTGCACCTTGCACCAATACATGCCCGGTACTTGCGACACTCTCTCTGGACGGCTTTGCCTCAGCTCAGCGCTCAGACGCCTGGATCCGCCCGATCGTCGAACACATTACCGGAACAAACCCATCAACCAACCGTCGTTTTTGAAGAAGATCCGTGACTTTGAAATCCACAACGGCCTTCTGTACAAGCACAACTATGCACCTGATGGAAAGCGGTGGTTGCTTGTCGTTCCATCATCATTACGTCAAGAGATTTTACGATGTCTTCATGATGACCCTACTGCCGCACATCTTGGCCTTTTCAAAACCTATGCCAGAGTCCGCCATCGCTATTTTTGGCCCGGAATGTACCGCACAGTCGCCCACTACGTCCGATCATGTCAACCATGCCAACATCGTAAACGACCACCATCTCCTTCCAGCGGTCTCCTTCAGCCCCTACAGCCACCGCGGTACCCCTTCGAGCAGTGTTGGCGGTAACGCGTTACAAGTAACGGCGTTACCGGTAACGCGTTCCTTTTTGGTAACGTTGTAACGTACTCGTTACTTTTCAAAAAGTAACGGGTAACGTACTTACGTTACTTATTTTGAGTAACGCGTAACGATATTACGTTACGTTACTTTACTTCCTAAAACTTAAAAAAATTTGATTTTAATTTTTTTTTGTGTTTAAGTGCCCAGTCATAAATTCCTTAGTCAAAAAATGCCGCTGACCTCCACTTTTTTCTTTGACGTCGGTGCTATTCAGATTTGACGTCACACGCCACCTGCCACTGGTTTTCTCCCGCGGCTCGTTGACCTCGCTACCGCCGTCGCCTCGGCTGGAAGGCCAAAGAGGTCCGGCTTCGGGTGGATTTGAGAGATTCCTGCGTCGAAGCCTGCGTTTCGCTTCCCCATTGGGAAAGAGACTAGGGAATTGTAGTAAGACCGTTTTCTCCTCCGCTACGGTATCCCGGAAAAAAACGCCGCACCTGCGCATGCCCGCCGCCAGCCTTATCTGCATAGTTCAAGGTCTTGTGGGGGATTACGGAGCGCTATCCGGGTGCTTAGCGAGCTGCGGAAACGGTCCACTACAATTCCCAATGACACCTTCGTGTCATTCCCTTTCCCGTTTTTCGGGATTTGAAAAACGGAGGAGGCCTTGAGCGATTGACCGACAACCAACAGAGCGTGTGAGTGGCTCTCCGGACCCGTGGACATGGACATATCTCAGCTATGGCGCTTCTGCCGCATATCAAACGTCGAAACAGCAAATGTTTTAGTTCGTGAATAAAAAGTAACGCAACAGTAACGTGCGTTACTTTTTTTATCAATAACGGTAACGGTAACGCGTTCCTTTTATTTTGAGGTAACGTAAGTCGGTAACGCGTTACTTTTTTGCAGTAACGAGTAACGTATTTAGTTACTTTTTTCGGTAACGCCTACAACACTGCCTTCGAGGTCATCGGAATCGATATTTTTGGTCCCCTGCCTTTATCAACAGCTCAGAATCGCTATATTGCTGTGGCTATTGACCACGCGACCAGATACGCTGAGACCGCATCCCTTCATGAGGCCACGGCCGAAGCCATCGCACGGTTCATCCTCCACAACATTATATTACGCCATGAAGCGCTCCTCGAGTTCTGATTAGTGACCGCGGAAAATCCTTCTTGTCAAGAACTGTTGAAGCCTTACTGCAAGCCTGCAACGTTGATCACCGACTGACATCACCTTATCACCCGCAAACCAACGGCCTTACAGAACGCTTCAACCATACACTCGCGGACATGCTCTCTATGTACATCGCCAACACCCACTCCAACTGGGACACCATATTACCATTTGTCACATTTGCCTATAACTCGGCCATTCAATCCACGACTGGATTCTCACCCTTTTATTTGCTGCACGGTCGTGAGCCTTCTACCACACTGGACACTATTATTCCATACCCGTCTGACATTCTCGACGAGGATACCAATTCACAAGCCTCCTACCGTGCAGAGGCTTGCCGCCAACTCGCCCGTACACGCACATTACTCCATCAACAAGCCTCCAAACGCTCCTATGATGACCGACATCAGGATCACCAATATAATGCGGATGACCTCGTACTCATTCATTTTCCTGTCCGCCAACGTGGGCTTTCCGAAAAACTCCTCCCAAAATACCAAGGACCGTATCGAGTCATTTGCCAAACATCCCCTGTCAACTACCTCGTGGAGCCTGAACAGCCTTCATCTGACCGCCGCAACCGTGGTCGGCATGTCGTGCATGTCGGTCGGCTCAAGCATTTCAAACCTCGCCAGCCCGAACCTTAGCAGGCTGGCTCTACCTTTCGGCCAGGATGGCCTTCTCCGAAGAGGGAGCATTTGTGGCGACCAAGTGGCGCGACCAGCGCTGCCAACTTGGGCGCCGAAGTGCTCGAGGGACAGCGCGTGCTGAAGGCGTGATTGCGCGCGCGTTTCAGAATAGATTCAGTCTTGGCTGGGCAAACCGTCGTCTCCGCCTGCTTATTCTGTGTCCCCAAAACACCCTCACAATA
>JAZHYW010015027.1:0-66606 GCA_037355805.1 Ixodes ricinus | reverse complement strand
TCATAAGGTTTTATTTAAAAAAACTTGAAGTTTACGGTATCCGTGGGCAGGCGCTATTAGTTCTGCAATCTTATCTAGAGCATCGACAGCAATATGTATCCATCAATGGTAATTCCTCCTATTAAGCCTATTACGTCAGGCGTTCCACAGGAGTAGTGTACTAGGGCCATTCCTTTTTAACATGTACATAAATGATATAATTAACGTCAATAAGGAGGCAAAATTTGTAATGCAAGCTGATGATGCAAGCATATTTTTTCTTCCGAAACCGCTGATGAGCTAATTCTGATATGGCTAACTTAACTTTGTCTTGAATTAAATCTTGGGGTGATAGTAACTCGTTGACAGTAAATAGTAGTAAAACAAAAGCTGTTATTTTTCGTCCAAAAAATAAACCTGTGGTGGTGTCTAAGCTTCTCCGTTTTAATTCGTCTCGAATTGAAATAGTCAGTTGTTTTAAAACTCTCGGAGTATTTTTTAGTGAAAATATGTCCTGGGATAGCCATATAAACTATATTATTCCAAAACTAGCTCGCGTGGTAGGGATTGTGAATCGCTACCGTTACATATTGCCAACAAATGTGAAACTCTTGATCTATAACTCCTTGTTTTACTCCCACTTAGCCTACTGCTACCTCGTTTGGGGTACATCAACGTTAACTAATATTGAAAAACTGTTCATACTACAAAGAAAATACTCAGAGGTATAGGTAATGTACCTTTTGATTTTCACACTGCTGAATTATTTAAAACCTATAGGATAATTGATGTTCACAAATTGTATTCATATCGACTTTGTACCAGTTTTAAGAGTGAAAGAATAAAGGGCACACGTTTCTTAGAAAATCTTGCATTGTTGGAGGAAAATTCACCAGTGTATTCTACTCGTCACGCGGAGAAGTGGAAGATGGTTACTCAGCGAACGAACTATGGCTCTCAGATGCTTCAATTTACTCTTCCAAATTTGTTAAATTCTTTTTGCAGTAGTAATGTTTCCCTTGAAAACTTGACTTTCAAAGACTTGCGTGGATATTTTTGTACATGATGCATTCTTTTCATAAAACGTTATATTTTTTGTTTTGTTTTTCTGTTAACAATACCTTCAGCTGCTACTTAATGTGATTTTCATCTTTGTTTCTCGATGCTTGCCGTTGACCACTGTAAGGGGACCGAGGACCAGTCAAGCTGCATATCGCAGCTTTTTTCCTCGGGCTCCCCCATCAAGATTGATGGAAATAAAGATATTATTATTATTATATATTATTATTATTATTATTATTATTATTATTATTATTATTATTATTATTAATTTATTATTATTATTATTATTATTATTATTATTATTATTATTAATCAGCACTTTCGTTGATCTTCCTACTCCAGACGCGTTAGTGCAGCAAATGAACGTTCTGAAAAAATTAGCTTCTTCTAATATTTCTGCGATATTATTAATTTGAATAATTACATTCACAAAACCTCTCCTACAAATGAAGCACCAGTTTAAACCAAAAGGACGAGCATGTCTCGCCCGAAGCGCCCGGCTCTGCTGGATACGATGATGGGGAGCTTGAAGCGGTTGCTGAAGTCTATTTCTTTAAAAAGAAACAAAAAAACGTTGTCACCAGATTCGCTTGCTTAATTTTGACAACAGTCACAGAGGCACCGATGCACGCGGAACACCAATTTACAATCACTTGTCAAGTGCAATGATTAAACAACGCGAAACACGGTTCATGCACTGAACTGCGCGGAGTTGTTATCCCTGTGAAGCCTCCATGGTCATCCCTACACGTTTTACTCTCAGAGAAACGAGGTGATCAGAGCATATGTCACTCTCGCCTCCGTCCAAAAAAAACAAAACAACAAACAACTGTTGCAGAGGGTGCTCCAGGTGTTGCTTTTATTTTTATTTTTATTTCTCATTCTTCTTCAAGAAAGGTCTTTTCCTTCTCTCTTAAAGCTCTGCAGGAGTACCACAGCTTCGTGTTTATTCTTTTTTTATTTGCTGTATAAAAACTGTTGTTTTGTAGCGTTGTGCTGAGCTCGCCCAGTCCTTGAAGCTCAATGGAAAAGGGCGCGAGATGAGGAATGATTCCACGAAGGAGAAATCCGCCCTTTCCTCCGCGGAGTGCGTATCACGTGAGACATACGTCATCCTTTTGACCCTCGTAGCGCGTTCTCCTCCGTGGCGGAGGCGCGGAAGACTTACGTGCCGTCAGCACGATACCTTCAGTGCACGCAGGCGAAGCTTAGAACGAAGCGACACATGTGACAACATAATGTCTGAATGTGCTCCTCCTGCGCAGACTTTCCACGTACTTAGCTATTTCGCTCAAATAGGTTCACCGGAGTCCGTAAAGGCTCGTTCACACAGACCCGTTTTCTTACCTCACGTTACGAAAAGTCCCCGGGAAATCTGTGCTTCGTATTAAGCGTGGCTACCAATTCAAGGCGATCGCCTGGCACGCGACATCCGAAACACGAATGTTTCGGTGACGACGAGCTAGGACGGTGAGTTGCCGTGGCAACCAAGGACACAAGGCTCCTCGTAGCGTAACGTAAGGAGTTGAGCTCGGTTCAACTTCTCACACAGCACCGTTTTCTTACGTTACGTCTAAGTCAACGAAACATTCGTGTCTCGAATGTCGCGTGCCAGGCCATCTCCTTCAATTGGTAGCCACGCTTCATACGAAGCACAAATTTCCCGGTGACTTTTCTTAACGTAACGTAAGAAAACGGGTCCATGTGAACGAACCTTTATTACCCCGTGACAATATTTCTTTACGATATTTTTTTTGGTCAATATTCAAAGTTTCCGCCTTTTTCCTCCGTGAATGAAAACAAAAATGTAACGGATTACAATGATTCCCTTACATAAAAAGTAAGGAAATTTCTCTACTATTACCTTCTCAAATATGTAATTATTCCCTTACAAAATACTGATAAATGCAAGGGATTACAAGTAATTTCGTTACTTGTAACGGATTACGTACAAATCTAATCACAGCTTAGTTTAAGATACTGCAAAGGGTAAGGTAAGTTTAAAAAAATAGAGTTTCTTTTTAAATATTGACGTTATTAAAAACTTAAGATAGCACGGGCGCGCTTGTTTACCAGTTCGCCTGCTGCTAGACGAGAGCCTACTTGGTTGCCAGTCGTCCGCCTTGCTTCCCGCCCCTAACGTCACTTCACGTTGGGATAATAAAAAATGAATAAACAATAAAAGAAAACTAGGAAAAACGCACACCACGAAAAACTTTTTCATTTTACAATTCGTTGCTTTTCTGAAGGTTTCCGGTGCTTTCTCGTAAGTTAATATGTGTTCTGGTTTAGAACCTCTGTAAGCATAAGAATGTGTATAAAACCAGCCTTAGCGCGATGCATCAAGGCATCGCTCTTACAGGTTAAGGAAGACAGGACAAGCTCCTCCCGCAAATCCCTCTACTCTTCTCACTTTAGCAAAGCGAGCGCTGGAGAGAAGGGAGAGAGGAGGTGACTCCAGTGATCGCGTCTACAGCGCTCGCTCTGTCAAAGTGGAAAGAGTGCAGAGCTTTGCGGAAGAAGCTTGTCCGTATAGGGCTAGATCCTGCCGTTACG
The DNA here is from genome assembly GCA_037355805.1 of Ixodes ricinus. NCBI lineage: Eukaryota > Metazoa > Arthropoda > Arachnida > Ixodida > Ixodidae > Ixodes > Ixodes ricinus. Next base: position 63,009 of record JAZHYW010015027.1, on the reverse strand, counting down.
CCAACATCGATTACTACGACACCAGTTATAGTTTTGTTTTGACGCAGGTTCACCACATAAAACCTATAGCTTTTTCAATTATTCATTGCTTAATCACTCGTCATCCGTCACTATACTACCTAGATAGCAAGGATACCATAGATCCGCTAGAGTCGCCTCGCCTCAAAAGCTGAAATGTGCCATAGAAGCCACCGAGAACATATTTTGCCACTGCACACTCTGCATAAAACAAGACACATTGAGTTTCCTATCGTAAGATCCTAAACATCACTCGTTTTTCTTCTTTTACTTCGAAAATGGACATCACTATTTAAAGGAGGCAAATCAACTAGGTCAAAGGTGCTTGGGACATGCTGTTAAACTCCTTTCTTTTCTTATTTTTTTCACTTTATTTATTTATTTTTACATATATTCCTCTTCCTTTTAATGTGCAAAGTAACCAGACCGCAAATATACGCAAGGTAACATCTTCGCTTTTTACCAATCAACTTTCCTTTTCTCGATTATGTCATCATCACTCTTATTCCATTTTCGCGTAACTCACACAACTGCAATGTTTTCAAACTGTCGACCCTCCCCTATTTTTGTGTTTGTTTGTGTCTCAGCATTTAATTAGTTGCAAATGGTAAGTGAAGAGATAACACAGATGTGTTTGAATCTGCATGTTTATTTTGTGAAATGGCGGAGTTTGATTATTCTTTGTTGATTCTTAGCGTTATAGAAACCTTTTTTCACAGCTTAAAGAACACTCATCCTCAGTAAACACCATACAAAATTCCAAGCAATCCACCTATTGCATCGTTCCTTCGGTGCTTACGCTTGATTGGTGCTCTCTATACACGAACAGACTTGTTCTCCCAGATCAACGTCTACCTAGTCTGTCAAAATTTTTAAAGACTGAGTGTAGCTTAGGCAGTAACTTTCTGAAGTCACGCAGTAATCAAAGGTTAGCGGTACAATAACAACATATGCACACTGATGGAAGGCACAACGTCATACACTTTTGGAGAGCTTGAGTGATCTAGTTTAAGCAAGCACACAAGTCTTGATGACGGACGGAGTGCTGCGGCACATCAGACCCTGGACTGACTGCTGATTCGTAAGTATGGCCACACTTAGACATAATGTGAAATGGTGTATATGAGATTAGGCTTCAAAGACGGGGGAAAGAATAAATGCTGGATGAGGACGATCAAACTAATCATGTAACCCTTGTGTGTACCTGATAAACTAATGTGCATGTTTGGGAGTATACTATAGCCGTTGACAGGTTAAAGGCCCGTTCACACTCTTGCGACCGAGTACGACCGAGAGAGACCAGACCGGTTTTAAGCCTCTTGCGATCTCTTAGGACCGGATGCGCTACAGCGGAGCTGGTCCTAAGATATCGCAAGAGGCTTAAAACCGGTCTGTCTCTCTCGGTCGTACTCGGTCGCAAGAGTGCGAACGGGCCTTAAGAACCTAGTAGAAGCTCCGCCTCCAGCACGTGTTCGTTGCTTTACGTATGACTTTGGCTGCGCGTGCGACGAGGTGTTACCAAAGGCAAAAGCTCGAGCTAGTGGCGTAGCATCTTCTTCGTTCTTTATGTGTCACCGACCATAATTCCAATAATTATCCAATGATTTCCATGCCTCTGAACTAAAAAAAGATTAAACCAAAAGAAAATCTTGGCCAGCTAAAATTAAGTGTTCATCCTAGCTAGATTTATGCAAATTCGATAATCACACCATATACAGACTCAAGTATCTGGAGCGCATGGCCGTAGGGCTTTCTGTAGGGGAAGCGGACCATAAACATAACACTATAGCGCATCAATCGTCAGACGACTGCGGTGGAGAACCGGTACTGGGCGGCCATGTGCAGGCGGAGTGGAGAGGGGATGTGCGGAACTGACTTCTCACTGCAGTGTAGACACCACGCTGTGCGTAATCACCCACACACTCACAGCTGAACTCAGTTGATCACTCGCACACTCTTTGGGTACGACCACAGTATACAGTAAGTCTGAAATATCACTCACTTTTCCATCCGTCTCTCGTCCATCGTTTTGCGAGGTCACAACGAGCCACGTTTTTAGTCTAAAACGCGTACCACCACAGGGCCGAGTTTTTTGTTAATAATTTCAGCCTCTCGTTGTGGCTGTTCCGAGTTCCAATTGCTTTCCTTCAGGTTGCTTCGCGCATTTGTACGCCACTGTATCTTGTAGGCCTATGTTGCATCTGTTCCAGACCAGGCCGCCCTGGGAGCCGGCCTTTCCATTTGCCGGCCTGTGATTAAAGATCGCGCTAAGAGAACGTGTCCGTTGGGCATAACTTCAGTCTGGGTCGAGCTAGAAGCTCTCGGTTGCGGCACTGCGTCATCACGGACTTGACTTGGTGCGACAAGGGGGCGCCTCATCCTGATGGCCATCTTGCCATTGTCGATGGTAGCCACCTCGGTGGAAGGCATGACAGGTTCCGGGTTCTGGAAGTACTGGATGCCATGCTCCACGAAGTCGGCGCCAACTCGCTCCTCATCCGGGGACATTCGGATTGGTACGATGTGGTTAATCGCCTGCGGGGAGGGTGTCATGTCAACATTTCGACCCCTGTACAATGAACCAGAAAATGGGCGCTTGTATATATCTAGAGAGCGCATTTAGTCAAATGTGCGTTTGAGGAATATCATCACCATGCCATCATTTTATTGATGGTAGTTCGTAAGCTTTCTCTTGCACGCAGGATCAGCCCCATATATGATCTCAGGATGTAAATGGATTGCAACATAGGACTACAAGTGGATGGACTAAAAACGTACCTCCTACATTTTTGTGTCAGCTAACACTGATCTATAAAACAAAGGTTCAGCATTTGCGCCTCTATGTTATTCCACCATTAGCGGTACACACTTCTTTCTCTACAAAGGTATATACACTAATCTACACCACACGTCTCTAAACCCCGGCTCGAGGCCAGATCCGGCCCGAGGAGGCCTTCCCTGCTGGAAACCGGCCGCGGCATGTTTCCAGCAGGCCCGCTGCTAATGGCGCGAAAAGAGGTGCGTGTTAGGGAGCGGCGTGTCAACCCTCACCAAACGCTTCGTATGCGTGCTGATTCTTGTCCCGCTGACAGTTGTGTGCCACATTCATTGCACATTGTCACCACCTTCATTCTTTGTCCCCTGTTTCTTTCATGTCTGTATGCGTTAAAAGTAATTTGCGTTCTCATGTATATTGGACTTAGTGCAAGTGTTGTACGGAACGGCGTTCCTAGAACGCGTTCCTTTTAGGAGGAACGAAGGAACGCCACCGTTCCCCTCTGCCTCGGTAGAACTGGAATGGGAACTCGTTACATCTTTACTGGAAGGGAAAAAGGAACCGCGTTCCTTTTTCGTCCAGTGCGAGGTGGTTTGTACTTAATTTGTGGACAGGGAAATTCTAAAAGTATAATAACAATATCTTTACAAAGAGCTGGATCATCTTAACTTTTTGGTTACTTATCTTAGGGTTTATTTTCTGTGGTTCTCGCTTGGTAACAATCGGGTGCAGGGGAGCTAGTGGGCATTGATTCTTTTTTCAGTGCCCGGGACTGCGGAAAAAGCAAAACTTTTAATCGAAGGAAAAGGCAAGGAAAGAGGGACGTTTTAAACTCGGCTACTTTCTTTGCTTCCACGAATCCTCATTCACCCAGAAATCTAAGGCCGACTACAGCCATAACTGAATTTTCACAAAAAGACCTACAGTTACAACAAAAGAACAGTTTATCAGTCGTCGACTGCTCCCTCGTATCCCGAGCATTGGTCACTTAAAATATACTCAAAAATTAACCTTTATTCATTTTCCCCTTGTCCCCCACCTTCAAACTGAACAACGAATCCAACCTTCACGAAGAAGGTGGAAGCGGTAGATAAAAAAAAAAGCTTTGCTCGATCTAACTAAATATTACTCAGCAAAATACAAATGTAACGTATATGTAACGATAGGTTCTATTTTTTTAACTGTAGCGGGAACGAGTTCCTTTCTCACATATAGAATTTGTAACGGCAACGCGTTCCGAAAATCAGAAGGAAGGAGAAACAAGCTTACGTTCCTTTTTTGAGGAACGTGTACAACACTGCTTAGTGCCCTGTGTCATACGTATTGCGTATTGCCATCCCCAGTCCTAGCATTCTCATTCGTATTCTACCCTGTGCGAATATGCCAACGTTCATATTGGCTTTGACTCATACCTAGAGAATTTTCTAGGCTACAGTTATTGTACCATGTCGTCATTAGCTAAATAATAAATTATACCCTCTCTCTCTCTCTTTCTTTATATATTTATATATATATATATATATATATATATATATATATATATATATATAAATGTATACATGTATATAGATATATGTACAGTGTGTTCATTCGTATTACTCATAAATCTTGTTATTTGCATCAAGACGTTTTATTAATACAACTTGGATTATTTTTTTTACTTTACTTCGAATTTGTGCATTCAAATTCATTTCTAGGTATATTTATTGCGGGATTTTCATTTATAATATTTATTTACTTGGTTATTTTTTGGCACTCGACGCCGCGACAGACACATAATCCTTCCCCTTAGCCACAAACTTTGGAGACCCCTGCTCTACACTATTAGCACGAACATGACATCGACACACTTTTATATTTTACTTTGACAGTATATTGACAGGCACCAGATTTTTCTGCTTAGATTGGTGCCCCAACAAAGCACTTACAGCCTCGAGACACAAGTTTGATAGCAGGCCTTTAATTCCGAGACAATATACACTGTACATATATATATATATATATATATATATATATATATATATATATATATATATATATATATATGTAAATACTGGCATCACTGGTTCGTGCTAAAGTCTTATTCTATACCTCGTCTATGTAAGCACGGTCGACGAATTTAACTATAGTTTCATCACCCACCCAGAGGATGATGAAGGTGGCTACGCAGCTCCAAACGGATATGATGAGCACGGCGAGGGCTTGAACTCCTAGGAGGTACCAGCCTCCCCCTCGGAACAGCCCCGTGCCGCCTCTGCTCAGCCGGAGCAGCGTGTCCATCTCGACGAAGAGTCCAACGGCCAGCATACCCCATACCGAGCTGACGCCGTGCACAGCGATGGCCCCCACGGGGTCGTCGACCCGTAGCCTGTCCAGGAGGGGCATGGCTACGTTGGCGAGCAGCGAGCCCACCGAACCCACCACGACAGCTTCCCAGGGGTGATACAAGGCACATCCAGCTTCAAGGAAAGAAAGTCCACACATTGGGTTTTCGAGTATATCCTTTTGTGAAATACACCACCACGCCCTTTACAGACAAGTCCGCGTTTGCCCACTGTTCTATAAACAGCTCGTAGCATCGGCTGCGTCTGCACTTCGGATGAAACAAAGTATAGTCGGCCCTCACGGTCTCACTACGGTTCAAGTGCACGTAAACAAGACATACACAAGGAAAGGAGGCCAACTTCGTTTTGTGACGCCAGCTGGTGGCGGTTGTGGCGTGACGCTGAGCCCCTCGAATTGAGCGCGTGATAGGCGAAACGGTTTGGGGCAATACTTCGTTCACGAGAACTTATGGAATACTTTGGTAACTTTCGACATACGTAACTGTTGTAATGAACTTTGCAGAGTTACATAAGGTGCTTTCAGGCGCTTGTAGACTTTATGAACTATTCAACTGTGCACTGCGATCCACAGTTAGCGCAAACCCAACATCGGCATTTTTCTGTCTTAATGTTCAACCATGACACTCCTGACAACTAAATTCTACGGCCTTTGTTAGCATCCCCGTGAACGCATTTAAGCATACTTGTAGTTTTTAAACAAAATTAAAACTGGTGACGACTTGCTCGTTCTAACAATGTCGCGCACTGTACAATCGGTGCGAAATTGAAGGCATAACCTGACGCCACATACCGCCTCACAGACAAACAAGGGACATTTTTTATGTTGCTATCTTATCTGAAGAAAGGTTACTAGTATGAAAGCTGCACTGTTCCTGACCGGTGTTGCTTGACAGAAATAGCGACAATGATACGAGTTTTCTAGCAAGAATTAAACCAATCCCTGCGATTTTGTCTAAGATCTTTGTTTCTATTGACTTTATTATAAACTTAAAAAAAATTGCTTGTTCCAACAAGAGCTTCTTTTTTTGTGAGAACCTGATTAGCAGAAAAGATATTTGGGAGCTGGCAAGGCTGCTTTAAATCTATATTATATTCCGCCAGATTACACCATATGAAGCAGAAATCGGGAGAGGGACGAAGAGTCTCCTAGTCAGCCTTGTTTTCCTTAGCGCCATCGACCATTTTTAGTTTGTTCCCTTTCATTGTTGAGACGTGAGAAATTACTACTCCAGGCAGTTCTTTATTGGACACTGCAGCTCCTCTTTGATTCGTTTTGTGGAGAACGTACGACGTCGTGTGTAAACAAAGACTCGCCTCGCCGCTGCAAGCTCGACTCACCCGTGATGGCCACCAAGGATGCCAGGATCCCGTTGATGAGCTTGATTACAGAGAACTTCCGATGGTGAACGGCGTAACTGAAATCGAAGGAATATTATAAGAAATATCTAGTTTGAGATTATATATATTTTTGCTCAGCTCGCGTTACACCGCGCAAGTTTGCAAATTTTATCTTGTGGGCGTCTTTTGTTACTGCGCAACGCATCGTTTGTTATTGTAAAAATCTCATGAGAAGACAGCACTTTAAAGGCGACATGGAACGATGTCCGGACGTTTCCTAAACGCCGTTAAACGTTTTGTAACACAGAATATATTATATGAAAGAGTCTTAGCAGTTTCTTGTAACGCACTTTATGTAACGCAGGAGCGTCACGCGCAAATTTATTGGACACTAATACTGCGCCAGTGCCACGGTGTAAGATACACTCTTTAGGTGAGGACACGGTGGGGCTGAACGCGCGGCGCAAGGAATCAGATAGTGTTCGTTCGACGGGCATCCGAAAGGCTGCATTATTCCGCGGCCACCGTGCCCACGGCTGGCAGTGTCGCCGGCGGCCAAACGGCGAAACTGTGTGAGAGCGAAAAAAATGATCTCGTTGCCATGACACCCCGGTACACCGTAACGTGGTCTTTCTGCACGAGCGACAGCCTCGCTGGAGCTCTGCGCGTGTGGAGCATGAAGCGGCACGACCCGTCTTTGCCGTGCCCGCGGGTCGACGAGTCATCTGCCGGCGCCTCTTGAAACCATCGTGAGAGAGAAAAAGAGAGAGAGTGAAAAGCGAGCTTTATCTGCACTGCGCGAGGGGCGCGCTTTCCTCACCTGCAGAGTATTATCTTACACCGTGGTCAGTGCTCAACTGGAAATCATGTCCTCACTGATTAAGCACAAGTTTCAACCAAACGTTGATGCAACACTGTGTCCTTATTCTGTCCCAAGTTGGTTTTCGGTAGATGATGCAGTTAAATCCGGTACCAAGGACATGTTATCTAGGAAGCGCCGAGCGAGCGAAATTTCTTCTCGTCATGCACTACCAGTTGCAGAAGAAATTGTAACAAGGCGAGTCATGTTAAGGCCTCGAGTCTTCCTCAGCCTGTATAAGCTTGTTCCAATAACGAGCGCTGAAAGTGGTACCGGCCAGCTTATCTCCGCGCTGGGGTTTTAATAGGGTGTATTCACTGGCGGCCATATCTGTGTGCGCTATTGCTGAGCACGTGCTGATGGCTAGCTTCCACAGTTCTTTTGCAACGTGCACCCCGCACCATCAAGATTGCCGGTCTTGGCAGCCTATTATTGCGAGCTCGTTCTGAGCATGCGCTCTAAACAGTGACCTCAAATATGGCGGCCAGTGAATACCCACTATAGGCCGATTTCACCAGGCAGTTTGACTACGCCACCGCTCTTTCAGTACGTGCGACAACCTTGCTGGAGCATGCACTGCGCGTGTAGAGCACGAGACGGCACGAGCCCTCTCGTTCACTGCCTTCTGCCTCCTGTTACAGTGTTAGCCGAACCATAGCCTCCTCTATACTCACAAAGCCTGGCACTTCGACAACGGAGCCATAGAGTGCCCGGTCGCAGATTTGGAGCGCGGGCATCTATTAGGACAGAGTATTTCTCGGGGAATCTAGGGGAATCCAGAGCGGAATCTGGTCATCAGCGCACAGCTTTTGCAGCGGCGAGGACCCGAAACATGTTTTTCAAATCCGGCGAGAAAAGAAGCGGTAGAGCAAAGAACGCGAGGACGACTAGCGGACATTCCATCGCCGGGAGAAATGTGTTTCGGCGTCTCGCCGCAGCGGGGTCCCGTCACGTGGCTCTCCTCTCATCTGTTGTCCTGCCGCTCTACCTTTTCAATTTCGGCGGCCTCGTCTCGTGGCGACCTGCCAGGCTTTACCAGTATAGAGGAGGCTATGGCCAAACGCTTAGTGAGATTGGTCTATGCGGAGGCTACTAGTTGCGCTCCGGGCTTTCTTAGAGGTCGGTGAATTCCGTTACCAGAGCGATTGGCCACCAGCCGCAAAAACGAATATTCTTCCAGGCATGAATAGTACCCGAACACAAACCAAGTGGTGCACATTACTCGTGCCCAATTCCTGAGTTGCATTCGGTGAATGTAAGTAGGAGCCACGACTACGTAAACACCTTTGACCAAATACACGCTGTATAAATATCCATAAGCCGAATTCAATTATTATTACGTGAACACTTTGATTTATACAAATACGTTAAAAGCCTTGCCTAAGACCAAAAAAAAAAGACCCCTTCTAATTTTGAAATTAACCAAGGACAAATATGCTTTTGACTCATGTGTTAATATAGCAGTCTCACATGTGTGTGGGTGAAGTGCACAAAACTCGAATCCAACACCATTTTATAGCACTAATAAATATTGAATTGGCTTCTCCAAGGTCGCGTTTCGCAATAACTGACATACCAATATGAGCCGACCTAACTTCTGTAACAGCGGTACAGCATGCACGTGGTCTGCAAACCGTGACCCTTCACATGTGCTCTTTTTGGATCTCCCTGGTTCCTTTTCGACACTGTTGCCATAGTATATGATACTTGAGATATCGACATATAAAGTAGCGCCTCTAGAAAATTTGTCTTTTTTTGTTTTGAGCTAAAGGAAACATGAAACAATATTTGGTTGGGTCTTTATTAGCTACATATCGCGCAGTGGGACTCAAGAGGACTAGGTTATTAGGGAAGAGACTAAAAACGTTTCTTTCTACGTCACAGACTTAAAGGGGCACTCAATTGCTTTTTTGTAGAAGCTGTGTTGGATGGCACGTTGTAGCATCCTTGGGTCCTTATTACGTCCATAAAATTTGACCAATGAAAATTGTTATTTGGCTGGAGATTTCAAACATCACTAATATTGCTCTGTTTATGCGCGTTGCATTATATTATCAGAAAAAAAGTAAAATCTTTGGAGTGTAGAAGATGTAATACAGCAAGTATAGTTTGAAACCGCCGTCTGACGGCGTCCACTGGTGTCTGCTACATGGTGCAGACAGAGAGGCGTGCCACGATCTTTAATTATATTTTTAATAAAGCAATCGGCCACGCGTGGGTGTAATTTCTGGTTTTTTAGGATGCTTAGAGCCGGTAGATTGATTTATTAGCATAAATAAAGGATTTCAAAGTCCACTCGAGTGTCCCTTTAAAGGTTAATTTAACTAGGCGACAAAGTGGCTTAATATGATTGAAGAGTTAGGGCACACAAGATCCTAACTGTTCAAAATGATGGGACACGAGAGATCCAGCGTAGGGAGACAAAGAACATTTCTTGAATGTTATGCACAAGCAGGACTTGAAGATGCCACGGTCCCAGACTTTATACATCCCGTCAGAGCACAGGTGAGAGCAAGCCCTCCGTGCGTTTTTCAGTTGGCTCCGAGTAACCGAACTTGCAGGTAGACGACTGAATAAGCGGCCAGTAACTAAACCTTGATTACGCTCCCAGTAAAAAAAGAAATTGAATGTCACATTTTTGAATGACCGTGAAAGATCGTTTAGATTTGAGATCATTCCGACATACATTTTTGAGTGCGTTCGATTCTTTCCCCTAAGAATTCTTTGGTGAGATGGGGTAGGCTGCGCAGGCATTTTGCAGGCGTTAAGTGGGCATATAACGTAGAAATCATCTGCGCTACAGCGGAAATTTTACTAACTCAGGTTTTGATATGTGGAATCCTTGCCCAGCCATAGCTTTTCATCTCCGTAGTTACCTGACCGGTGGACAGAGGGCGCTGACACACGCGGCGCCATAAGTTGGGTTCAATTTGGTTGGTATCAGTTTGAGCGGGCTTGCGGCTGTGTTGGTTTGTTATGTCGTTTTTGCTTGGTTTTCTGATATAAATGTACGTATCTCTGGTGGTAAAAAACAAATAATACAGTGGTAATGGGCTACGCTGAGAACTATGACGTAGTTACCAGCCTAAAGTGTGGACTTTTTATGAACACCTTTATCTCATAATGTTCTTCGTTCGGCCAGGTACGGCGACGAAACGACTAAAATGAACTAATGAAGGAACTAATGCATAGAGGCACAGTCAAAAACCTGGTCGACGACCTGACTAACAATGTTTTGAATCGCAGAGAACAGATGAACTTGCATATTTAGTGCTCACTGTTCGGTTTTCGAGGACATCAACGTTTTGCAAAAATTGTCGACCGGGAAACCCTCCTGTAATGATGCATGTAATGCAAAAAAGAAGCAATATTGTCTCCATCGGTTTCTTTAAAGAAATTAAGTACTCGAGATCGTGGTCCCGCTTAGGCCGAGTAGGACATTTTTTCAACTGTGAGCGTCGAGAGTAAATCGGGCATCGACGAAGCTGCATTCGAGTGATTTCCATGCAGACTGCTTCTTTTCGGCGTCAGATATTGCGTACCTCGGGCGCTTTTGTCAGGTACTCACAATAAGCTGTCTTTGACGCGTTTTTCACTCAGGGAGCCCAACCTTTTGTGTCTAAATAAATTAATTGAATTTGATATATAAAGAAAATTGAATCACTGCATACATGAGACCGAGCACAATGTGTAGTACCTTTAGATTCATAAATTAACAAATCAAGCGAATGTTTACCGCAAAAATAAGTTTCTCATATAATCAAAATCGACTGTTTTGGATTTGTTGTGAAGGCACAGCATGATGCTTTCAAGAAACAGACATAGTGACTTCTTGCGTTGATTACATTTACCTTGTTTGAAATTATAAATGCGTGATTATAAATATACCTTGCCCTTAATTGTTATTGCGCCACTATCACTTAGCCACTGTAACTTAAGGAAATTTCCGATATCTCATAAAATTGGTCTCTGAATCCTCGTGTGTCTTCGAGTCGTATCCATACTCAATGTGTACAAGTGCTAACGCTGATTCCTTTCCTCACACGTATCCGGTACGCCGAAGGTGCAAATAGACAAAACGAGTTACAAAATCAAGTACAGATGTTTTGCACATAAAGATGGCATGCAGTTTGGTAGTAAAAATAAGCATCAGACGACACTTCACAAGGGAAGGCAAGAAAGCTCGATAAAACGCGACGAAAAACACGAATACAAAGCCTTCGCCAAGGCGCGGAGGGTAGAGAAGAGCGACGATTTGAAGCCACCATTTGGCGACCGCGTCACTTGATTCAAATATGTCAACGCCCATGCGACGGGGGGTGAAAAGGTCTACTCATTGCAGGCTAAGCAAAGCATGGGCCAAGCTCCTCACTCCTCCCGCGCAGAAGCGGTTGTATTTCGAACGAAATCTATTTTTCTCGGTGAAATAAAGCGAATAGTAATTCCGCAGTGATATTCATGAGAGTTTCGCGCTTTACACATGACTTGCATGTGACTTCATCGCCCTATCCTGGTGCTCCTTCTGACTATAGCCTCCTTCTCGACTCACAAAGCCTGGCAGTTCGATGACGGAGCCATAGAGTGTCCGGTCGCAGCTTTGGAGCTTGAGGATCTGGTAGCACAGAGCCTTTCTTGAGGAGTCTGGTATTCAGCGCAAAGCTTTCGCGGCGGCGAGGACGCGAAACATGGTTTTCAAACCCGACGAGAAACCCGAGGAACGCGAGAAGCACGAGCGGACATTCCATCGCTCGGGACAAGTGTGTTTCGGCGTCTCGCCGCAGCTGGGCGCCCGTTACATGCCTCTTGTAGAGTTCCTGTATAGGCTCCCTACGGGAGCCAGAGTTGCGCGTTCATCCCCGTAGCGCCGTCTTTCCTGCACAGCATGTTGATCCTGCTCCTCACGTGACGGGATTCGGCGAATAGCGGCGCCGCGCGTTCGAGGCCCGCGGCGCGCTCATCCCCCATCTTCATTCACAACGCTTAGAAGAAGAAAGCAGGGGTACGTACGGCGGGGCGCGGGCAACGTCTTCTTTCCTGCTCAGCACTTGACCCGGCTCCTCACGTGATCGGATTTCGGGGAATAGCGGCGCGGCGGCACGTGGAAAACAGACGCGCAACTCTGGCTCCAGTAGGGAGCCTATACAGGAACTCTAGCCTCTTGTAGAATGCCTTCATACACACGCGCTTTTGCTTGAGTGGTGACATCTCAGCTATTTTTCCGCCCAATCGTTTTTTTAAAATGCATTTTGAAGTGCGCGCAATCCGGTGTCACTCAGCTCGAGCGCGTAGCTTTGGCTAATCTATAGACGCCATTTTACGGCCCAAGTCACGCACCGAGTGCGCCAGCGCGTCACGCGCTGGCACATTCAGGGCAACAATGGATGTCTTCACCCTGAGACAAACAGACATGTAGGAACCCTAGCCTCTTGTAAAGCCCCTCAATTTTCGGGAAAGTGGCGCTGTTCATTGTTGCGGAAATGCTCGAGACACGTGCAGCATGCTATATCTGGGAAAAACATGGCGTCTGAAATCAAACTCAGAGCTGCGCTGCGGCGCCATCATCTTCCCAAGGGCTGCACCTTGCACGTGTCTCGTGCATCGACGCCTCTTGCGCTACTTTTAAAACATGAAGGGGCTTTAGCCTTTTGTAGGGTGCTTACATGTGTGTATCTCTCAGGGTGAAGGCATCCATTTTTGCCCTGAATGTGCCAGCGTGTGACGCTCTGACGCACTCGGTGCGTGACTAGGGCGGTAAAATGGTGTCTATGCATTAGCCCAAACTACGTGGTTGAGCTGAGTGGCACCGCATTACGCGCACTTCAAAATGCATAAAAAAACGAATGGGCGGAAAAATGGCTGAGATGTCACCACTCAAGCAAAAGCGCGCGTGTGTGAAGGCACTATATAGTCTCTTGTCTGCCGCTCTACCTTTTCGCTTTCGGCAGCCGCGCCTCGTGACAATCTGCCAGGCTTCGTCAGTATAGAGGAGGCTATTTTCTGACTTATCCTTCCTTTGAAAATGCAAGCTCGGGGGTGCGAAATGTACGCTACAGAAGCTACGCTCTAGGCGGAAAGGTCGCTGATGCGACGTCAGGGCAGGCCATGTATGCATGGCTTGCAGTGACGTCCCATCAGCGGTCATTTCGGCGGCCTTGCTGTTGAGCGCGTACCTTCTATATAGCACGTGTTTCGCCACATCACCAGATTTGTTTTTCTCGGCAGGGTGTAGGAATGATCCTCCAGCATGGTGAAGTGACCTCACGTGCAAGCCATAAACACATCCAGGTCCGTGATGAAGATAGCCCAAAGCCTGTTTTAGCATGGTGCTATTTTCGTGCGATTTCGTAGCTGCAGTGTTGAGCTCCGCAGACTCCTCGAGACATTTTGTTTGCTGCCCGAGCGACGTCGCAGTCGTGAAATCACGAGAGAAATCTCACCATGTGAATCAGGATTTAGGCGTGGGAGATGGGGACAACCAGACACAACCACATATTTGGCGGTGCCTACCTGAAAATTAGAGCGGTGATGCCACCCCCAACAGAAGAATTTATAGTAACTATAGCCGACCTGCAAAGAAAAAAAAAATACATATAATGACTGATAATCATTCATTCACTTACTATATTGCTCTTTCATTAATGCGAGAAAACACACGAGGAGGATTTGCAACTTACACCGATGGTGGTACCGCGGCGTGGGTATCGCGCTCCCTATGAAGCCCCTCTATCCTGGGAAAAGTGGCGCCATTCATTGTTGCGGAAATGATCGAGACACGTGCCGCGCGCTACTTTTGGGAAGATCATGGTGTCTGAAATCTAACCTCAGTGCTGCGCTGTGCCGCCACTGCACACCTTCCCACAGGGCTTCACGTTGCGCATGCTAGCTTCACGTGCATCGACGGCACCTGTGCGCTACCTATGAAACATGACGGGGCTTTAGCTCCCTGGCCCCTGGATCATTGGCTTAAAAATCAAGGTGCTTACTTTCACCTTACTCACGTGGAAGTATAATATCAGGCTCTTTTATCGCTCGTATTTAACAATATTAATATTAATTACCCGTCGTAGAGTCATCCTCCAACTGCTGTTCTACGACGATCATCCAGATCACAGCTGTTGCCGCCGCTACGTCTTTGCTCGTGACGACAAGCCCGTCCATTTGCAAGCTTGCCAAAGCTATACGGCCGCGCGCACATTCCAAGTGCTTGAATCCATGGGGCACCAGTCAGTGTGCCATGCTTGCCTTAGACCTTTCCAAAACATCTAAGGAGACCTTGCAACCAGGGGATTTGGGGGGCTGTTTGAGTGTGCGCTCTCGCGCCGACTCAAACGTTTCGTAGATCCTGGTAGCGGCACAATTCATTCTTTCTTAACGGGAAACCACGCAGAAATTAAGCGAACGAAAAACGAAGGTCATCACATACTTAGGGTGCCTACATGTCTGTCTGTTTCAGGGTGAAGACATCCATTGTCGCACTGAATGTGCCAGCATGTGACGCTCTCGCGCACTCGGTGCGTGACTTGGGCGCCAAAATGGCGTCTATGCATTAGCCAAAGCTATGCGCTCGAGCTGAGTGACACCAAATTGCGCGCACTTCAAAATGCCTAAAAATACGATTGGGCGTAAATATGGCTGAGATGTCACCACTCAAGCAAAAGCGCGCGTGTGTATGAAGGCACTCTCACATACTTCCGTTTTATTTTTCTTCTCGCATGCTTCTCTTTGGAACGCGCGCGGCTGCGCCAGTTCTCGTGCAAGGGGGTCCTAGAGTCACTAAATAAAGCTACGCTGTCAGAGTACTGCGCATTCCTCTTCTTTGGCAGTTCGCCGACAATATAGTCGCTCTATTCATCAGTAATCTGGTTCGCTGCGGCATCATTGGACAGCGGCAGTCACGTGAGTCACTATCATCATCATCGCGTTTTTTCAACGCTACCATCTGGGTCCAGCGATCCGATGCCTGCTGCTGTTTTACTGTTTACTGCGCGCACACGCCGAAGTCAGTCGCTCAGCACGCACATTTCCTTCTTATGTCGAGATACGAACAACACGACCTTGATTCGCTGCCACAGCTGCGGCTACGGCAGCTGGCGCAGGCGACGGCTACAGCTCGGCTTGGCTTAGCTACAGGCACGACGCGGACCCAAGATGGCGGCGCCTGACGCGCTTCAGAGGCGTAGTTTGGGAGTTTCGATACTCTGAAAGCGTAGCTTTATTTAGTGACTCTAGGGGTCCAGTTGCCTACGCTCCGAGCTCACGTCTCCAGCAGATATGGTCAGAACGAAACGCGAAAATCGCCCTGAGACAGATGGCGAGACACATGCACAACAAAACAACCGACGCGTTGAAAAATATAAAATTGCATATGCGCCGTTAGCACCCCACGGCGTTTTCGGAGGCCAAATACACATATTTCAATGTGATCAGATTTATATATAACGGGCCGGCCCTTTTGTCGTGCATGTGTTTGGCTCTTTATGGAATTTTCAGGAAAACGTGATGATGTGATAGACTTGGGTTTCCAAAATTGTAGCTTGAGGAATTAAATACCTCAAAAATCAAAACAAATCAACTATTTCTTGGGCGGTCAGGTGTCTCCGTTAGGTAGCTGGGCGTTTATTTTGACCAAAACCACGAGACTGGAAAAGACAAAAAATGACACTCAGGTTTACATATTGAGTTTGGTAAAGCCAAAGTAAGACTGGTTCGGGAGTCATAATACAAAAAACAAAATGCCAAGGCTAAAAATTAACTTGCAGCAATAAATGAAAATAATTAATTTTAATACGAGTTCAGTGATAAATGCAATGACTGGCTAGGCAAATATTCTGGGTATGTGGATAGCTTTTGCACAGAGTTTAAGCAATCGACCAGCCTTAACTTGGTCATTTATGCGCGCAAGTAGTGGTGTGCAAAAATGAAAAAAAAATGCAAACGGGTAGCGTCTGACGTTGTGTAAAATACAGTGTAAGCACGCACATGGTACGCTGATTAAGACTGAAACAGCGCTACCCTTTTTATTTAGCGTTTAGCGTATCCAAAGTTAAGGGTGCTTCGAAAGCTAAAGTTTGTACACATATACTGCTCAGGCCGTTATGATTGAATGTTCATAGTACTTTATTATCTTCAGATTTGGTGTAAGTTGTCTCCTGATTGCTTACAACAGAAAGAAGGAAACATTCCAACTCTGGGTTGATAGAAAAACCCACCTGCTGACAGCTACCAATCATCTCGGCGCCGATTATAGGTATTCACTGCATGCTAGCGGTCGCATGCTTAAAACGAGATTTTCCCACGTGATTTCATAAAATCGCAATTGTTTTTGACAAACAACATTGTTCACAAACGCAAGAGGCCTCTTGTGAAGTTTAGAATATTTTGTATTGATTACGGCACACATGGCAAGTTGCATAGTTTTTTTTTTTTTTACAATCCGCGAAATAGAATGCTCCTGGGTTACCTTAGTCTTCACCTTATGATGTACCGCAGGAAAGGCTACAAGCGCGAGCTCCTTGCTCTATACTTCGTTTCAGCTTGGGTCCAGACGCAAGCGATGCTACAAGCGCGAGCTCCGGGCTTCCAGCGTCCCTGCCAAGCACGCGCGCTCGTGCAGTACAGGCACTGTTCAGGGCCACACGCTCGTGCTTGTAGCATCGGCAGCGTCTGGACCCAAGTTGAAACGAAGTATAGGGCACATCTCGACTGGTCCAAGCTCTCGTGCATTGAGAGTAGCTTCCAACGCTATGAGCTCGCGCTTCTAGCCTTGTCTGCGGTGCAACATAAGGTGAAACGGAGCATAGTGTATGTATCACACAAAAGAGCACGAGCTGAATCGCATTGGGAAACGAAAACAATAAAGATAAACAAGTATGTAATCACGTTAAAACTCAGGGCATTGCCGATATGCTTAAAGGAGCGGTGCAACGATATTCAATTGGAATGTTTTTCACTTTACACGAGTTCACTGGCACTAGTGGGACTCAAGGATACTCGCACGCAACGCCACTGGCCAAGAAACTCCTTTGTTACGGTGTAATTTCAATGACAAAAGCGATCATTTTCATTTAATCTCTTTTTGCAAATTTGATGACGTAACGTGGGGATCACAGTACACCCAAGTGACGATATTTGAATGCGGTTCATAGATTGGACCCGAGCATTGCGTGTGCACTCGATTTGGGCTCGTGATAATTACAAGCTCGAGAAGCATTCGGGTAGTGGCCCGTGTCCAATCGCTGCAACGACGACAATAGCCGAGCCATAACAATGTCTGGAACCCAGCGCGTGTCCTGTGCTTTGCCAACCCCAGCGCGTGGCTATGATCAACATTGGCGGCATATAATCGGCTCCAGATCACGTGGACGCTTGTTCTGTCTTGAGTAAAATAGCGCAAAACAGCAAGGAAGGAAGGACGAAGTATGACAGGAAGGGCGCTAAATTGCTGGATCAATTAGCGCCCCTTCCTGTCATAGTCTTCCGTCGTTGCGCTTGCCAACTATCTTATCAAGATGGACAGCCAACTAAGCCCGCCAGCTCATCTTGTCGCTTGTTCTGGCTGCGAGTTGAGGGGGTAAACGCTGCTCGTTTTTCTTCAATTTTTTCTGGGCCTTCTTTTGCGTGGGGTGAAAAATGAACGCGTGTTTCATAGGTCATTAACGTCAGGGATCCGTTCTAAGCGGTATTTGCGCAAAGTACGAAAATTGTTGCATCGCTCCTTTAAGGTAAGCTTTGTTTCACTAAATACATTACCAGTAAAGTATTTGGTTTTATCGTGTGATCGAAGCGGAACATACAAGCGCGAGCATGCTGCCCTGAACTACTTTTCCAGTGAAGAAGCGCACAGTTCAAAGCATGGAGCTCGCTTTTATAGCTTTTGGTGCGCTCAAAGCTTTTAAAACACAATTATAATTAATTCTAATATTTCATTTTTTTGCTTATTATGTGCGCCGATGTTTTTTTTTCTCTCTCTTTTGCGTTTACGGGCCATTTTCTTTGTTAAACAATATTTTTCCAGAAGTCCGACAGCTATATACTCTGTTTCACGTTGTGTTGTACCGCAGGAAAGGCTACAAGCGCGAGCTCCTTGCTCTATACTTCGTTTCAGCTTAGGTCCAGACGCAGGCGATGCTACAAGCGCGAGCTCCGGGCTTTCAGCGTCCCTGCCAAGCGCGCGCGCTCGTGCAATGCAAGCACTGTTCAGGGCCACACGCTCGCGCTCGTAGCATCGGCTGCGTCTGGATCCAAGCTGAAACGAAGTATAGGGCACACCTCGGCGGCACAAGCTCTCGTGCACCAATGGCAGCTGCCAACGCTATGAGCTCGCGCTTCTAGCCTTCGCTGTGGTACAACATAAGGTGAAACGGAGTATAGTCTGTTTCACCATAGGTAGGAGCCGCATAATAAAAAATGTAGGCAAAAAACGAAAAAAATAACGCGAACAAGCGAACACACATTAAAAATGCAATATAACGACACATTCAAAATTAGTCGTTAGTTTTTTTAAAGAGCAGGAGTTTTTGTGGGGCGACATTGTTACCCGCTGTAGATTATAAAAAAAAGTGCAGTGCAAATGTTTTGCTCGGGGTCTTTAACGTGCATCACGCAGTATATGCGATACACGATCGTGCGACAGTAGCATGCAGATGGGTGACAGAACCCAGGGTCCCTGCTAAAGCCCCTTAAGGCCACGGTCCCACTGAATGTGGCAGTTTAGGTACTTTTTGGTAGGTCATTACTCATCTCCTTTTAAGCACTGTTTTGTGGGATTGATGTCATTCGAAAGGCAATGCAATCCTCTTTCATTTGATATTATGTATGTATTGGTTTATACTGTTCATGCGCATTTGTAGCGTTGTGAATATGATGGCGCGGACCCTCACTTGCTCCGCTGGTTCATGTTTTACGAACGATTCATTAAAGATAACACGGTTCCAATAGAGCAGTTTTGTTAAGATGATGTCGGAGCAGAATGTAACGGTATACTTTTTTGGTATTTGCACTACTTTGTTTTTACAGCTCTCCAAATATTGCCCTAAAATTGACATTTTTCAGCACAAATATACTTTTAATGGCAAGCGCTAGGGCAATGAAATTAGCTACAGATGTAGTGATTATATTTGGTAATATGCAGAAAAAAATTAATGTTGTGTAATATTTTTTTGTTTAGATATTCTATATCAAACGTAGCACTTTTTTGTGCTTCGAGTCATCGTAATTCAAATGCCGCTGAGTAAATAATTAAACCATGGTAAAATCGTTTAGAACATTTAGAACTACAATAGTTGCCCAAGAGGTGGACGGTGGCTTTTTTATTTTCAAAGTCATAACGCTCCGGGAGCCCTTCAAACTTACCTGTTTTTGACGCACATCTTTTTTGGACATCAAACAGATTTATTGGCATCTAATAACATTTATTCTATGGAATAGATATACATTGCGATGTATTAGATTTTCCCAATGATCTTGCTTTGGTTTCTTGATAGTTGTAGAGCTTAGCTAATTTTAAAAACAATTAAAAACTGTTTGGGTGTTTTGTTGTGCTACCTGGCGGATGGCAGACAAAACTGCTGATTTCCAAGTTCAAAACAATTTTCGAGGGCGGCGTTGGCGTCTGTATCATCATCAATCTCCGTGTCGTTTCACCTTCACATTTAGAAAATATATTTGAAGATTTACTATCGATAAATGAACGGTTTAAGTACTGGGTCAGGTTAATAAATCTAAGAGAAATAATTACACAAGCGTAGCGTGATATAAAGTGTTCATTATTCGATATAATTGAAATCAATAAACGATAAAGACGAAGAGGAAAGAATACACCCGAGTTCACTTCATGCAACGCCTCCTGTACTAAGATGCCTGTCATGAGAGCGGCGAGCGTCCTGCCGTGCCCTCTCCCTTTTCTCCTCCTCCCCTTCACCGAAACGACCGCGAGGGGCGCTGCTAACTGACCGTATCTAGAGTAACTGTATATGCTCCGCTTGCGGAGCAGAGTACCGCAATGGTGCCATTCTGGAGCCAAGCACTGCGGGAAGCCACGGTCGGTTTTTGCAGGGGACGCGAAGGCGCAGATGCGAGGCAGCGTGCTGAGGCGCGCTGCGCAAGGAAAATAGTGCGGCGAGGAGCCGCGCATTCGCCGTCATCGTCCTCCCGTTGTTTCCTGTTTCCCTCTCGATTGCAAAAATCGCACCCGCGGATCCTGCGGGTCCCGTATGAAGTGAAGTCGTCAATTCATTGCGGTAAACGACGCAGCGACTGACGAAAACGCCGTCCCCTCGCTTTCGGACGAGAGCTCGCCGACTCGCCAAGATGGCCGGATGTGCCGGTCGCGTATCGCGTATCACTCCGCGAAGGCCGCACCGCGCGCACCGCGGACGCGAGCAACGCGATCGTCGTGCGTGTCGTCTGCTTCCGATACCTTGGAAACGGATGTCCTAAAACATCGCTCGCGTTATAAAAAAAGAGGATTGTATTGTACCCAGTTGACGCACATAATGTTCAATGACTTAGGAAGCTTTCGGCTCGTTCGATTTTGGTCTAGGATCTATATTTTTCCAACGCAAAGCGGAAAATATGTTCCCCCGCAACTCGGCGCTCTGGAAGGCCGCTTTCCCGCACGAAGGTCGGCTCCAGTTCTGCCCACGTGACCACTCCTCCGCCAATACGGAGATGGCGGCGCAAGGAAAAGGAACGCGGTACTCTGGCTCTGCAAGCAGAGCCTATACAGTTACTCTAACCCGTATCGCTCGCGGCCGCGAGGCGCGGGAGATTTGACGTCTGCTATTGTGATACCACTAGGGGTGTGCGAGTAGTGCTTCAAATCGAATAGTGCAGTGTTGTCCCTGGCGTTAACAGCGCAAAGAGAGTGCGAAGGCTATGAATGATGTGGTGCTGTACAGGCGGAACAGCGCACCAGCAAAACAGTTACTCCAGTCCACGCACACAAAAGAAAGACAAACTTACGCAGCGCTGGCTCACTCTTTGGTATATTTACACTTTCGTCTTCGTCTTCTTTTGGTATTATGGTCTAGGGCCATGGAGAATAATTGGGTCTTTTTCTTCAAAAGGATGCAAAACAGTAAACCAAAGACTGAAACTAAAACTAATGTTAAAATAAATAAAATTAGCACTCAGTTGCGAGCGGCCGGCCGCGCCAGTTGCGCCGAGATGGCCGAGCGCCCAGCAAGAGTTGCTGATGATGATGTTGTTGCTCGCGCCTAGCGGGTCGGAACTGAGCGCCACCTAGTGGCGTTTGGCTACAATACGATGGCAGACCGGCCGCAATGGGAGAGCGAGCCACCTGACAGGCATCTTAGTACAGGAGGCGTTGCTTCATGCCTAGAGTCACTAAATGAGCTGCGTTCAAAGTATCGGCACTCCGTTCCCCAAAATTGTTTTGGGCGCCGCCATTTTGGGTCTTGCGCAGAGCAAACACAACTGCCGATCGTCATGATCCAAAAGTGCAACATCCTCTGCATTAGATGCGGTGCTAGGAAGCTGATACAATATTGCTAGGCTCTGTCGCGGGTTGTTTAAACATTCGTGGAGGACGGAAAAGCGTTTCCTGTGATTTTAGATAAAGCTTCGGATAACTGGCAACCATGATTGTAAGCCACAATATGGCCAAGTGTCGTTACTCTGAAGCATAGCTAATTTACTGGCACTAGCGGGAACAATGAGGAAGAGGCAGGTGTCAAAAGGTAGTGGCTTGTGGAATCCACAGGGCTCACGTCATGGACCCTCCAGGTATTACAAGCTTCTTGAACAAGGGCATGAATAGTGTCATTAAATAAGCTACGCTTCAGAGTAGCGACACTTGGCCATATTGTGGCTTAAAATCATGGTGTCCAGTTATTTGAAGCTGTATCTGAAATCACAAGAAACGCTTTTCCGTCCTCCACATTAAACAGTTTGCGACAAAGCAAAGCAATATTACATGAGCTTCCTAACACCGAATCTAATGCTGAGGAAGTCGCAATTTTGAATCATGACGATCGGCAGTTGCGCCTGCTCTACCGTTGGCTCTGCACAAGCACCAAAATGGCGGCGTCCACAACACTGTCGAAAAAGAGAGTGCCGATACTCTAAGCGCAGCTCATTTATTGGCCCTACTTCCCGCGAACCTCCTTTCCCTGACTGAAACTGAAACTAAATATGAATAATACACCATTATTATAGCTTATTTAGTTTTAACCACCTACACATAATGAGAGGAGGAAGCGGCCGGGTAGGAGAAACGCGGGTTTTATGTGCGACGGTTTCTAATCAACGTTAGTTCTAACCGTCTCAAAAGAGAGAACGCGCGAGCTTGCGCTGGTTAAAAAAAAGACGGTAAAAAAAAAAGAGGTGACACGCTGTGTTCTTTGTGATTGTGCGTCTAATTGCAAATTGTTGTGTGTATGTTTATACAGCCGGAAGTTAGTCTGCCTTAGTGGGCGTCTGGTGTCTCAGGTGTACATGAGCAATTTAGCCAGTGCGGTACAACCGCAAACCTGGGGTCTTTAACGTGCACCACGCAGTAGTGATACACGACCATACGCCGGTATGATGCTCTTCCACATCGAAACGGGCAGGGGCGGGGTGGGTTCTGCAGCGCGAGCTTTCGCTCCACGTGTTCCGAGCTGGTGTGCGCTAGACATGCACTCGGCCACCGATCGCCCCCCCCCCCCCTTATATAAGTATTTGAAGATCGACGATGGACGTCGATCGTCTCGAGGTAATGTAACGTAATAACATTATATAATTAATAAACATATTGAAGGACTGAACGACTCAATTTTTCAATTCTTGAATTGTAATATGGCGGTAGCCTATTGTACTTACTGTTGATGAAGAGCAATATGAGGTGACGAAGTAATGATTAAATTATCAGGCTCTATAAGGACGACGATATTAGTGGGTGTCGAACCACAACGTACAGTGCCAGACTTGTTTCAAGTATCGTGTACCCAAAGACCTTTCTTCACCCGCAACAGAATATGGTAGAATCAATGAGGATGCTGCTTTACAACTGTACGTGGAACAGGAAAACTGCAATGTGCAGAAGTGCGGCTTATTCGTTAATATAAAGGACGGATTTCTAGCAGCATTCCCTGATTGACTACTTGGAACAAATGGCCTCATTGACGTAAATTGTCCCCGTTCCAAAAGATTCTTGAAGACTACTGAAACCGCAAAGGAGTATGAGGCGAAAAATAAGAAATAGGAGCCTGGTGTGAAAGGTCCAAATCACCACCATAGCCTCTACTACCAAATACAAGGGCAGTTACACAATACACAAAGAGAGTTTTGTGATTTCGTTATATTTACACTCAAGGGCATTGATATCCAACGTCTTCAGAGGGATGACACCTTCTTGTCAACCAACATAGAGCCTTTTTCACTCAAGTTTTACATGGAAGGCCCGACTTCCGCTGAAATTCCTCACGTACACAAGTTGTCCGACCGAATAATCTGCCATTACTCCCGATCTGGGAGTCTCTCGATCTTCATTCATGGCCATAGTATCATATGAGATCGAGCGGTGTGGCTCTTCGTCCGCCGAACATATTGTTTCGGCGGGTGTTTTTACCGTGTAAAATGAAACCGTCGCGTGCTGCTGGAACAAGAACCTGGCGATTCTTCACTGAACTGCTTCTTCCGTAAGCTTCAATTAAGAGGGCTTTTTTCGTTTCGCACACCCACTGTTCTGCTTGCCCGTTAGTTGCAGGATGGTATGGTGCACTAATGTGATGCCTGATGCCATTTTTTTTTTTTTGGGGGGGGGGGGGGGGCTTGTTTATTTTATTTGAAGCAAGATTTGGCGCGTTATCAGAGAAAAGTATTTTTGATAGGGCAAAAGTAGGGAAAAGAGAGCGTAGAACGTCTATGACGCGTGTTTACGTCGTGGCAGGCATCGTGTAAACTTCCAACCACTTAGAGTACGCATCGACCATGACTCCGCAGATGCGGATACGTTTCGCCACCCACAGAGTGAAGAGTGGATCGTTTTCAGTTACAGTTCATGATGGCGCTGGACTCGAGGAAGCCTTCGACTCTTTCCACAAAGTTAGCTGATGTGCCAGCACTTTTGTCGAAAGTGGTAAGTGTTCGAAACGTCGACAACGTCGGTAGCCGTGCTGTGCTTGACACTGGACGCTTACCATTCGCTGAGAAGAAACTTGCTTGTTCGTCTGCCACGATTCGTCCGATATCAGGTCATCACCGCTACTCCATCTCCCGACAAAACAGGTCGTCATTGTCCGCATGTCCATAGTTAGCAATCACGTGAACTTATAAATTCCCATACGCTCATAACTTGCCATCGCTAAACGCCGTTCATTCATAGCGTGTTCATTGCAAATAAACGTCTTCCTATTTATTCTGATGGTTTTCATCATACTCCTCCGAAGCTGTACTTACAACATTATATCGGTACTTTCGAAAATATTGCAACGGCGTTTGTTTTCTGGGAACTATAATGTAACAACCTTTACAAAATCTTCCGGATCCCATGAAACACAATATTTCGTTATGTCACTTTTCGGTCGTCATTATAATGGTGAGGTAAGTACCGTAAATTGCGAAGCAGTTTACTTGACGTCCGCTTCCACTGATGTCTTGGAAGATTGAGTCTACTGAGCGTGCATCCCTGCAGAAGTTTTCATTGAAAGAGTATTGACACGTCAATCAACAATTGATTCCTTCTTGGTAAGATTTATTGCGAAAGCCCGTGACAACCGCTGAACCGCATCTCCCTATATCAGAGAACAATTTATACAAAGCCTGAAATTCTCGCATACATTCGTTTGCTGGGCCACGCTATTGAGCCAGCTGAGCACAGCTGGCAGCGGCGCGAGCAAGGCCACGAGGGGAACGTGATGGTGCTCGAGCCATCCCACCGTGAACCAATGTTTCGGCCACCCCACGGGTGCGTGTCGCCATCTATTGGTTGAACTAACGCCTTGTTCAAGATGGCCGCCGTGGGACCGCAGCCTTAATAGACCCTTTCCGGAATTCAGCGCCATCTGGCAACTCAAATGGCAGTTTAACCTTAACCGTACTAATGGCGGCAATGAACCTGTCGTCTGCAGTATTGTATGGGGCACTGTACTATCGCGGACAATATGAGCTGAAACAGCGCTCCGGCCGGCGGAGCGTACTACCTGCGCCGCCTGTCGCCTTGCTCCGCACACACGGCGCACCCTGAGCCGAGATACATTATCACTTGCGCTCGCTGCCCCACTGCGCTCTTCCGGCCGTCTGCAAGCGAGACGGCGGGACCGACAGCGGGCAGGTGTGTGGTAGGGTGGCAAGGGGGGGGGGGCACAAAAGATTACACTTGCCGTCCCTCTTTTTGGAATTGATTTACTTTACTCTATCGCGTAGAATCACGTACTTACAAAACGCTGAGCTCTGCCCGGATTCTCTCGTCGGCTTTCGAAGCAAGCTTGGAACGCAAGACGCCATGCTCCAACTCAAAGAAGGAGATAGTAGACTACGAAACTCACACCAGCGACAACAGGGCAATACTGGGCCTGGACCTGCAGAGCGCCTTCGACAAAGTCCGGCACTCTGCGATCCTCGCCCAAGTGTCGCACCTGAACATGGGACAGAGATCTTACAATTACATTCGGGATTTCCTGACCGACCGCACGACTCACATCTGCGCCGGGGATCTCCAACTACCAGAGAAAACGCTCGGCAGCGAGGGGACACCACAAGGCGCGGTAATCTCTCCGCTGCTCTTCAACTTGGTCATGATCGAAGTCGCCAACCGGCTGCGGAGCGTCGATGGGGTACGCCACACGGTTTATGCCGACGATGTGACGCTGTGGGTCACCGGCGGCAGCGACGGCCACATAGAGAATACACTACAAGAAGCAGTAAAAACGATAGAGGACCAACTGAAGGGATCGGGGCTGGTGTGTTCCCCCGCAAAGTCGGAGCTGATGGTGATTCCACCCAGGGGAGCGAGCCGCAAGAAGCAAACTATCCGAGACTGCGATAAAATCCGCATACGAACGCAAGGGGGCACATCATCCCCGAGGTAACCAAGATTAGAGTGCTGGGCATGATCATCGAACGCAGCAAAGTCAACGGGGCAACGGTCTCCAAGCTCGAAGCTAAGACCGGCACGGCACTGCGTCTCATACGCCGCGTCGCCAATAGAAGAAGCGGGATGAAGGAAGCAAGGCTCGTCAGACTGATTCAAGCCTTCGTGATCAGCCATATCACCTACGTCGCCGCCTTCCATAATTGGCGGCAGTGCGAGCGGAAGAAGATCGACGCGATGATCCGCAAAGCTTACAAATCAGCATTAGGACTCCTAGGATGCACGAGCACGCAGAAGCTCGAAGCCCTGGGACTCCACAATAGCCTGGAAGAGATCGCCGAGGCACAGCAGACGGCGCAGCTCACCAGACTGTCGGAAACCAGGACCGGCAGATCTATCCTCAAACAACTAGGCATCGGAGCCAAGGAAGACGACCACCGGATGCAGGAGCAGATACCGCGGGAGCTGGGCAAGCACATCGTCGTGAGCCCAATCCCGCGGAACATGACTCCCACATTCCATCAAGAAAGAAGAGAGGCGAGAGCCAAGGCGCTGATCGCGCTACACGCCAGCGATGAGGGAGCCGTGTTCGTGGACGCGGCCAGTTACAAGAACATCGGCGACGCCTTCAGCGTCAGCGTGATCGGAGCCAAAACGGGTGAGATCAGGCTGGCGGCCAGCGTGCGGACCACTGTGCCCAGCCAGGCAGAAGAAGTGGCGGTGGCCCTCGCCATCGCGGACCCCAGAACGAAGACGGTGTTGTGCGACTCGCGAACGGCAGTGCGCAACTTTGCGAAACAGCGAGTGTGCAGTGCGGCAGCGCGCATCCTGCGCAAGGCCGAAGTCAACGGAGTCATCACCAGTGCGGTGATAAAGTGGTTTCCCGCCCACGCGGGCACGGAAGTGGCGGGCTCGCTGGGGCTCACCAACCACAACGAGACGGCCAACTCCGTGGCGCGTGGACTCGCCGGCCGCGCCCCGGCTAACGGCCGCCGCCGACGTGGTGGATCGCCCCGAGAAGGACACCATGGACGCTTACAACGAGGTAACCCTGTGGTACCGGTTAGCCAGAAGAACGATGGCCCTGCCCCACCCCCGTCTGACGCGGGAGGAGGCGGTGGTATTCCGCCAGTTACAGACTAACTCCGTGATAACCCCAGTGTTAGCAAAGCACCTGTGGCCGGAGGTATACGTAACAGACTTGTGCAGACTGTGCGGGAAGGAAAGGGCCACGTTGGCCCACATCCTGGAAGACTGCGAGTGCGCGAACGCGGACAACAGTGCAGACGTTCTCCCGCCCCTCATGGAGGAGGCGAAGAGATCCGAAGACTACGACGTCCAACACACGGCCATCCAGCAGATCCTAGCGGCACTCGAGAAGCAGCGACCGGACGGGATGGAAGCAGAAAGGGTTAATCCGAGTACGCTGAAGCCCGCCGCGAGCGGCTCTCCCCGCTAAGAAGACGTCCGGCCACGTCGCCCCAAGAACCCACCTGAGAGGGTGGGATGATAGGGGTTACTGCAGGAGACCCATTAAAGTTGCTCTCTCTCTCTCTCTCTCTCTCACTATCTTAAATTGCAGCTGCATAATCGTTTTTGAAAATCACATCAAAATACGTTGCAAGTTATTTTTGGTTTGATTAAGTGCATGCACAAAGTAGGACATCATAAAATATAGACCAAAATCTGTATACCGGATTTAGTCCAGCTCCAAGGACTTTACTTTTTTTTCCTTTTTCCTTGATCACAGCTATTTGAAAAAACGGTAACCATACATGTTACTGAGAAGGTTTTGTAACCTTCATTGGTATAAAAAGGTTCAAAAATATAATTTTTTTATTACTGGGCCAACGTCTTTGCTTCAAACAAAACAAGTTGCTAACAAGACACCAGTGTTTTATTTACAAATTTATAGTCTTAATAAAGTGGGACAAGCAGCCATATATTTGTCAGGAGAAGGAGCTTGAGACTTGATCGAAAGAATATTCGCAAAGGACAATGTCAGACACAAAAGATTAATAGTCGGCATGGAAGTTCAACTGCACTATACAAGAAGATCGGGATCAAGAAGGCACCAAGCAAAACTATGCGCGGGTTAACGGCGTCAAACAGTGTGTCGCAACCGTAGCATCAAGCTTTGTTCCAGTCGGCAGAAGTCCGGTTCAGGGGTCCTGAGGCGCAGTAAAACTTACAAAAGAATACCACATCATTCTCCCCTGACCCGCGGGCCGCGACCACGGCTCTCATCTCATATGGAAAGAAAGTATAGAGCGCGGCCACGAAATCTGGCTCAGCCCGAAGCCACTCCCATTCATCTCTCATTGCTTTCCATAATTTGTGTTGATTTGTGTGCAGTGGCGCGGTGGACGGGACGCCGTGACATGGCTACATTGCTGCGCCTTGAAACGTGATCGATGATATTCAGATCTGCTCCTTTTGGGGGTCAGGCAGCGCTCCTCGAGGAGATACGAGCGTGACAACGCATTTTCCACTTCGGCGCTTCCTTGAGATGCACTGAAATACATGCTAGCTGAAAAACGTGAACATTGGGCTACACGGCACACGCACCGTGATGGTGGTTCCGTCGGCCAATATTTTCGCTAGCAGACGGCCGGAAGACTGCAGCGGCGCAGTGAGCGCAAATGAGAATTTATCTCGGCCTCAGGCAACGCCTCAGGGTGCACCATGTTTACGGAGCGATGCGACAGGCGGCGCAGGTAGTACCGTGAACAGGCCGGAGCGCTGTTTCAGCTCATATTGTCCGCGATAGTACCTTCCGCAAGTCAACGGTAAATGATAATGCGCCCGTCACTGTCCAGTTCTTTTTAAATCTCTTTCAGTGTTGATGGCGAAAAAGATGCAACCAATCCGAACGAAGAGCCAGGGGGGCTATGTTGCGCTTTTGGACTCCCAGGAGACTAGGAAGAGGGAAGTGACGTAGGTGTGAATGAACGTATCTCGCATCGCGAAACTCGCCGTCATCAGCGACTCCACCAATCAACATCCAAAGAGCGTTGTTGACGTCACTTCCTCTTCCTAGTCTCCTGGGGAGTCCAAAAGCAGCTAAAAGCGCAACATAGCCCCCTGCCCACATAGACGCGTTGATAAAATGCTATATATCAAGGGGCTTTGAAGCCGAGTTTGTGCTACTAACAGATTGACTGGGTCCGAGTTCAGAAATGAACGCTTACGCAGCTCTTGTATCCAATTCCTGCTTCACGTCGTGCTAACGTCTAGAATGTATCATCGAATCATCTGCTTAGGAGCATCTTCAACTTCTTCATTCATCACTAAACAGAAGGCCGCCATTAGTATAGCACATATGCCGTTTTTCAGATGATGATAGTGATCAAAGTTGCCAGTTTGAATTCCGGAAAGGGGTCTATTGGCGGCGTGAACGACCGAAAGCGTCGCGGTTGTCGGCCCTCCGCGATTGGCCGGAATGCTGACTTTGACGTCAGCAAAGGATTCCTCATCGACAGAAATAAAAGGAATGTAAGAACTTCGATTTTGACGGTGTTGGCAGTATTGGTTTTAAAGCGCAATGATTTCCAGCTTCCACCATGCTAATTACAAACACCATCGAACTTGTTGCTCATAGGGTAATGACGTCACGAAAGGTAATTATAGGAGGGCGCCATTCAAACATCTCGCCGCTAATAAAGGCGTTTTTACAAGTACCGCCAACCATTGTTATGAAAACACGCAAAACACGTGCCACGAGCGGGTGTTCCGCCATTATTCGCTTTCAAAGGCCAGTCATTTTAGTGCTGCGCCACCATTTACCTCCAAGGGCCGCTCGAGACACGGGCCTCGTATACTTGCACATTTGACGTTACTCGAAAGACCAACGCAAAACATCGAGGGCTACGAGGGGCTTTAGTCCCTACAGGTTCTGCAGCGTGAGCTCTGTGCTTTGGAACGGAGCTCGCACTCGAGCATTTATCCCCGTGCTCTGACCTACGGTGCCACAACACACACGGCCAACGATCCCCACCGAACTTGGTTTAGCCTGTGGGCTAAACAGAAATGAGCTACGCTAAAGCCTGGTTCAGACAGTTGCGTTTGACTGCGTTTGACTGCGTTGCGGCAGCGAGATACCAGGACATCCGTGCTGCTTCTATCGCGTGCCAAGATGATTCCTTGGATAGGATTCCACGCTTCATACGAAGCACAGATGTGCCGGTGACTCGCTTTCGGTTCTCGCCGCAACACAGTCAAACGCACTCAAACGCAAGTGTCTGAACCGGCCTTTAGAGTATCGGCACTTTTTCCTCAAAATTGTTGTGGGCGCCGCCATCTTGGTGGTTAGTAAAAATCAAACGCAACTGCCAATCGTCATGATTCAAAAGTGCGACTTCCTCAGCATTAGTTTTGGTGTCAGGAATTTCACGTAATATTGTTTTGCTTTGTCGTGAACTGTTTAAACATTTGTGGAGGAAGGAAAAGGGTTTCCTGTGATTTCAGATTAAGCTTTAGATAACTGACAACCATCATTTTAAGCACCAAGATATGCATGAAGCGTAGCTTATTTAGTGGCTCTAGTTCAGCCCGACCGCAAAGCCACAGAAAGAGAACGAACTTCTTGACCTTGCGCCTCATGATGCTGCTTCAGTGGCTTCATCAGCCGTAGCGTTGGCTGCGCTCTAAACTAAGGTAAAGCAAAGCAAATATTCAAATCTTAGGGTTTTACAAGCCAAAACAAAACAAAAATCACTTAACACGCCCCAATAAAAAAAAATGCGGGTTTATTTCGATTAACTGGAAATCTTTTGACGTGCAAGCGATATCTCAGATTGGCCTCCGTAACATTGCGGGCACCTCGGCCGGTATTTAAACCCGACAAATATGGATTCATGAGCCAGCGCGTTGGCTCAGACACACTGAGACGTTTTAATGTTTTGTGTTTTGTTTTAATATCATTGCTATCTAAGAGCCACCGAGGTGGCTTTTGAAACAAAATATAGAAATATAGTCGAACCATTCCGACGAGCATAGTTTGATTTCAAACATGATTTCTGCAAATGAAAAAAAAAAATTCAAATGTGTTCGCATACGTGGCATAATCCCAAATGGCGGAATCGCTTTCATGGTGTCCATTTCATTTGGATCGCGTCCGGTATGTGTACCGACGGTACCGACGCACAGTAGAAGCGCGCAAAAGCAGCTGTAGAGCACCCGCAGCCTCGGGCAGCGCGCTTGTTGTCCTACTTCTGACATCTCTGGCTCGCTCACTGCGGGCATTCTGGCATCTGACACCCTGACATCTGGCGCTTTTTCTGTCTTTCACGTGGCGTTCCAAGCGGCGCACGACGACAAATGCACATCAAGCTATTCTTGAACACGTGGCGCCATCTGTATTTTATATTTAGGAACTGGAATTTGCCGTAACTGAACGGGAAAAGTTTGAGGTGTAATAACAATTTTAACGCGTAATATGTCAGAATGGGAGTTCTGAAAAATGGGATATCGAAGGATGCTTCGCAATTTAATGCCTCCTAATTTTGATTAGTTGACGTGATTTCGTTTTTATAGCACCATAAAAAAATTCAACTTGAAACTTTACATGGTTGAAAAAACCCCGAGACTGCGGGTAAACGACACAACACTAAAAAGTCCCTAAGAGACTTTTAGTGTTGTATCTAAACACATAAAAGTCTTAGAGACTTTTAGTGTTGTGTCGTTTACCCGCAGTCTCGGGGTTTGTTCAACCATGTGCAATGTACACCAGCTCGTTTGCGCCCTTACATTTTGAAACTTTATTTTTTATTTGAAAATATACATTATCTGTACAATTCGTTGCTTACTTTGTTCATTCTATATTCTGTAAACGACTTAATTTTCGAGGGCTCGAATTTTCGCCAATCGGGCCAAAGCTGAAAATTTGAAATTATTCGCGGGTTCTGATTTTCGCGAATCGACTGCAGCTTCCGTAGCGTTCCACATATTGCCCGAATTGTTCGCGGGACGTATTTTTCGCGTTAGTATGCGATTCGCGAAATTCGCGAAAATTAGGTCCTCACCAAAATTTAGTCGTTTACATTATTCGACCGAACGCTCACGTAAAATATCGTGGACGATGGGAAAAAATGTCGATAACGTAATATATCGATAACTCGAGAAATATTTGTTTGAATATCAGAAACTGTGGTCTATTAAAAGCTGCATAATTAACTAACAACTATAAATAATTGTAATATCGAGATAATAAAGTATTGTTAAAAAACAGTTCTTTAATTTGACATTAACTTTATTATTGTAGGATGGGTAGAAAGAAAGTTATAGACCGTCAAAAAAGCACCAAATCGTCACGCACGGTGGGGTTGCATCTTAAAGCCCGAAGCGCAAAAATAACTTTATCCCTGCAGAAGATTTCTCTCCTTTCTTTCGTTTCCTCTTCGAATTTTCTTCTCATTTCTTTACGCCCTTCTTGCATGCTAAGAGTTAAGTGGCTTATACTACGGTTCCATGTTTTCGGAGTTAATTTTTCGTCAAATTCGGAGGGTGTTTTTCGGAGCTTATTTTTTGCCGAAGATTTGGAGTTTGTTGGAGTTTATTTTTGTTTGATTCTTAATTCTCCGAAATTCAGAGTTTAATTTCTCAGTGTTTTCTATTAATATAAATAAATAAATAATAGCCAAATGTAAACGTATGCCAAATAAAAAATAAAACGCCCTTGTATCAATGAAAATTTATTCAGCTGAATTTTGCGTTGGTGCCATTTCCATTGGAAATATTAATTTGTCCCACGACAAAAGTTGCACAGAAGTGTTACTTCGATAAACGCCGATACCTTAAAATCATTAAACTCTCGGAGGTAGTCGCTAGGAAGCTCGTAGACATTCCATCCTATTCCATCAATCTATGCCCGCGGCCGCGCGAGGTGGAGTGGTTAAGGATGTAATAGAGAAGTTTCTACTGCCCTTATTCACTATTTTATGCAATCTCTAGAGTCCATAGCTTTCATAAACAATCATTCCTCAAAATCAGTTTGACGCGCAGTTTTTGATTATTTTGTGTGAAATATCACATTTAAGTCCTAAATATTATTTGTGTTTGCTTTAGCGGCACTTTATTTCTTTCTTTCTCTAAATCTAAGGGTGCACCTAAATGAGTATTGCTTTAAAACGTCCGACCCGTCTGGCCACACTGGCCCTAAATCTTCTTCGTTTACGGGTTTCCATTGCGAGGTTGGCGACCTTTTTCTGTTTAGCAGCTCCATTTTTCCGAAACATCCTCACTGATGTAGCTAAATAGTGCCTGGCAGAAACGAACCACGCCGGAGTCTCATGGTTATGCCAGTCAGGCCATCGAAAGGGATGGACGACGACGAGGATAAAAGGTCCTGGGCGGGAGAATCGGGCGACTCGTCTACAACTTCGAAAAAGAGCTCGCAGTGGTCCATCACTTTCAGGTTCCTAGCAGACATCGTTTCCCACGTGCCGCCGCTGCTACCTGCTAGCTAGAGTATGCGTTCCTCGTTAATGTATTATTCCATCACATTTGTGTACACAATCATTTTATAATTTGCTACTTATATATATTCAATTTGTTAAAATGCATTAAATAAGATATATTTATATATCTGTCATTTTTATTTTGAGTTCGTGGGTCCGAGGCTACTCCCTGTAGCAGTAAAGGTGTAAGGGCTTGGCAAGCTCCGTTTAACACAGGACCTCCCTTTGCGAAAGGGACCTTTATGCGCCATGTGATTACGATCTCCAGCTCCCTTTTACTACAAATACCTGTTCCAAAGGTACCTTTACGCTGCCGTGTGAATGGGGTATTATACACCATCTGACAAATGTCTGCAGTAAAGACAAAGGCACACTCGCATGAGCCTAACTTAGGGAGCCGTCATGTGCGCTTTGCTTAGGGTGGAGACATATGGCCATTTTGTCAAACACGTTTATTTTTTCTTTTTGTTCAGAATCGCATGAAAGAGGATATCCCTGCACGCGTTTGTGGCGCTGACTGTGCTATGGCGACATTTGGTTTTCGTCGATAGTTTGTATTTTATCCGTGAGCGCGTGCTGTCGGCATCGGGTACTACAAAATGTGGCCTCACCCTAAACAGAAAAACATTGAGGCACCCTACCCCAGCCTATAGCTCAGAGTATGCTTTTGTTTGTACGAGGACTCGTGCATAAGAAGCCCTTTCTAAAGCAACGCGCTCTTGCCGATCCCTTTGTCTTCACTGCACATGTTTGTGAGATATTGCTCGCTCTCTATTGGCGACGTGCGCAATCGAAAGCGTCGCTGTGGTGTGCCTTCAACGATTGGCCGAGTGCTAACTATGAATTCAGCAAAAAATTCCTCACCGAGAGAAATAAGAGTTACGTAAGAACTTCAGTTCTGACGGTGCTCCCACTGTTGGTTTCAGAGTGCAATTATTTCAAGCTTCCACCATGCTAATTGCAAACACCATCAAACTTGTTGTTCCCAAGGTAATGACGTCACAAGAGGGAACCATAGAAGGCGCCACCAAAACATCTCCCCGCTAATAGACCTTTCCAAAAAAGGTCCTGCAGGTTTCATTTTGAGTGCTTCTGCGTATGGAGCGTGATTTGCTCGCTTTGCGAAGCGACGAACATGCGCGTGCTGGCCTGAGGAGATCGCAAGCTGGGCAACAAATTGTTGTGTGTGTGGTTATACAGCCAGATGTTAGTCTGCCTCAGTGGGCATCTGGTGTCTCAGCTGTAGATGAGCAATTTAGCCAGTGCGGTATAACCGCAAACCTGGGGTATTTAACGTGCACTACGCAGTAGTGATACACGACCGCACGCCGGTACGATGCTCACCCAGATCGAAACGGGCAGGGGTGGGGGATTGAACCCAGGATCCTGGTTCTGCAGCACGAGCTTTCGCTCCACGTGCTCCGAGCTGGTCTGCCCCAGGGTGCCTTCATGTGCGCTTTGCTTGGGGTGATGACATCTGGCCATTTTGTTTCTAACGTTTATTTTTATTTTTTGTTCTCAAGCGCGTGAAAGAGCGTGTCCCTGCACGCGCTCGTGGCGTTGACTGTGCTACAGCGACATTTTGTTTCCTGCAATTTCTTTGTATTTTTCCTGTGAGCGCGTGCTGTCGGCATCGGGTGCTACAAACGATGGCATCACCCTAAACAGAGGGACATCGAGGCACTCTAGGTGTGCCCTAGCCCACTCGGCCACCGATCCCAAGCTGGGCTGAGTACTTGTAAATGTTGGAATGGTGTATAGCCAGCACGTATCCAGGGGGAGGCCCATGGGGCCGCCCCCCCCCCCCCGAAATCTTCCATTTTGCTGGAGCCTCCTCTCCCCCTCCCCCTCATACAACATTTTGTCATAGGCGGCCCCCCCCCCCCCCCCCTCGAAATAACATCCTGGCTACGTGCCTGGTGTATAGGCCGTGAAAGTTGCGAATATTTATCGAATTTTAACTAAGCTGGCTAGGGTATCTCGTTCCCGGAGGAAGTCAGCTTCTGAATATTTTATTTTTAACTCTACAGATTCAGATGAATATGAATTTTCCCTAACCACATTTTGTTGTCATTATGCGGCAGTCGCCCACCGAAACCATGCGCCATAAACGTAGAAAGCACCACACATCCTCACGGAGAACCCATAACCTTTATTATTTTAACCTCGTCCGATAGTACACACATCTGCCGCTCCCAGTCACAAGCGAAAGGCGCTTCGCTCACGCGTTCGATTCTTGGCTTTCGGCTTCCTCCGCGTCGCTGTCCTCTGACTCCGAGATTTCCTCGGAGTATTCAGAGCTACCTTCATCCAGGTCGCCCTCGGTCGAGGCGTCTTGCGGCGACAGCTCGCTCTCGCCGGCGGTGTCCACCGTCGCCGTAGTGGCCTTAGTACCTTTCGGTTCCGAGGGACAGTCGGACTCCTTGGACTCTTCCGTGGCTCGTGCGGTCGTGTTCTTGCCCGCAGACAGGGTTTTCAGGAGTTTGGCAGCGCGCTTCTGCAACAGGCCCTCCATGTGCTGCATCGCGGCAGTGGAATCTTGACCGACGACCGCGTCTCCTTCTCGACCTTGGCGGATGAAGCGAGGTCGCCGATGTCCTCGGTTTCGTTGGGGTTGTCCACTCGGGAAACAGGGTCGGCCATCGGGTCAGTGATGACGGTGCTAGCTGTATCGGTCGTGTGCTGCGGCTATGGTGGTCGCCGCTCGGAAGTACAGCTTCGATGGAGCGGCGGAACGGCGGCGTTGGGTGAGGATGGTAGTATAACGGCAGCGACGTGTCCTCCAGCGACTGAGATCTGCTCGGGCTTTGCGCTAAACCTAAATGGAATGAATGCTGGTGACGTAAACGTTGTTCGGATGCCGCCTGAGCGCGTGCCACCAAACTGCCAGTAAATAGTTTGCAAAAAAGAGGAAAATGAAATGTGAGTTTAGAGATCATAACCATAAAGAATTTGTCGCTCATCCGCTCGAGGCGTAAAGAAAGACTATAGAAATGTTTGAGGAACGGTCAGGAACGCAAACTGGCATTCTTGTATCCACCCATCCAGACAAGGCAACTTGTAAGGTATATTGTGAAGCATTAAACAAAAGGCACGCTTATTTTTTACCCCCCCCCTCCAGAAATAAAATGGCGGCCGCCGTTTTGCTAGGAGGCAAGAGCTTCTTAGGGCATCTCCCGAACTCGCTACGGTAATGCATACTCTGTTACATACTTGTGCAACGCTCTCAGACCTGTTGATGCGATTTAAAGTGAGTGAATCCTGGGAAAGTAGCGCCATGCTCCCCGTACGGTTGCCATTTTAATCAACGGGATCAGCAGTTTCTCTCTGACCTTTGCATTCTTGGTGAGCCGATCAAAAGTCCCGGTGACAGAGTGTTTTATAAAGATATATTTTGAATACTAAATTTTTTTATATCCATACACCGGTGAAACAAGCATATATCTTCGCACAACCATCACATCCGGCGTCGGTGCTTGAGAGCATTGAAAAATAAATTTCCTGTTTTGAAATACGCAAGAGCAACAAAGCCAATCTGAGAGATCTGTGGAGATAGGCATGATTGATAAGTTGATTACATAGGCTTCTTGCGCCTGATGTCACAACCGGTTAGCCTCGAAATCAAAACCAACATTGTCGTCTGCCCTCAGTGCCTTGGCGCAATGTTGGAGATAGAGCCACTAAATGAGCTGCGCTTAGAATATCGGTACTCCGTTTACCGACATTGTTGTGGGCGCCGCCATTTTGGTGTTTGTGCAGAGCAGACGCAACTGCCGATCTCGTTATTCAAAAGTGCGACTTCCTCAGCATTAGATTCGGTGTTACGAAGCTCATGTAATATTGCATGCTTTGCTTTGTCGCGAACTGTTTAAACATTTGTG
This sequence comes from Ixodes ricinus, assembly GCA_037355805.1. Taxonomy (NCBI): domain Eukaryota; kingdom Metazoa; phylum Arthropoda; class Arachnida; order Ixodida; family Ixodidae; genus Ixodes; species Ixodes ricinus. Next base: position 25,302 of record JAZHYW010015027.1, on the reverse strand, counting down.
GAGGACAGAAAAGCGTTTCCTGTGATTTCATATAGAGCTTCAGATAACTGGCAACCATAATTTTAAGCCACAATATGGCCAAGTGTCGTTACTCTGAAGCGTAAACTTATTTAGTGGCACGAGTTAGAATTCGACGTCCTATATTCCGGCAGCACTGTGCCGTAGAGCCCTGGCGTTTGCCTCGCTCGCGTTTGATGATAAAACAAAATGGTGGCGAGTAGCCGACAGAACACAGGTCAGAATACACTGTATTACGACTGCGAGTTGGGCTAGCAGGTTCTGATTCATGATCAGAATATATGCAAAAAGAAAGAAAAAGAAGAAAAAAAACAACAACAGCGAGGGCAACTATAGACGCTTTACAGCAGCTGTGCAAGGGCGCCGCCATAACCGACCTTCAGTTTTTGTTTCCTCTTATTCCGTTCGCTGAACTTCATTCTTACCACAGCAGGGCAGGTTATTGCCACTTTAGGGGCGACTACGTCCTTGTCCCCAGCATAGGCCTGTGTGGAGGCTCGGAAACGTCCGTTTCAGTGGCTTGGCATCTCGGTAAGACAAGAGAAGGTCGGCTATGGCGGCTCTACCTGGCGCGTGTGTAAAGGGCTCACCACGAGACGCGGCCACCGAAAGTGAAAAGGTAGAGCGGCAAACAGTGGTTGAGATAAGAGTCATGTAACGGGCGCCACGCTGCGGTGAGACGCCGAAACACACTTCTCACGGGCGATGGAATTACCAGTTCTGACGAATGGTACTCACCTGAAGTTAGAGCGGGATTTATACTTAGCCTATATCTTCGGTTCTTTGGGTCTTCGGTTCTTTTAACTAGGGTTCCGTGTTCCAGTCATTACAAAAATCATGCATGGAAGCACTTACTGTCAAGTTCACAAGGAATGTCCGCTTGTGCTCCTCGCGTTCCTCGCGCTACCGCTTTTTTGTCGTCGGGTTTGAACACGGCCGGACTGGAAGCGCGCGCTCTCTTTCTCTTCTTACGTCCTTTGCAATCGCCCGGGAGTCAATGGCATTTTTTCTCCGTATGTAGTTCACTTGCTTTCCGCCAGGGGCACAACCACCTCACCCCACTTCACCCCACTCGGAGAGTCCCTTCGAGCTGCTTTGCGCTGGTGTTCGAGCTTCGTAGGCTGTTGTTTTGGCAACGGTCAGTCACTCAAACCGCTTGGATGGATTAATTTGCAACAAGTTCCTCAGAATACTTCTGATTAACCATGCAAAGACGGTCACGGACAGAAACGAAAAATCAGCTGGATATGTGCACAAGCCCTCGAGGAAGCACTTTAGGGTGTAATATGCACTGTGCGAAAATTGTACAGACTACTACACCCTCGTCTAGAGCAGCTGACCGACTTCATGTGCGATGATGAAATGATGATGCAGACCACGGCAATAGATAGATTGGGCCTGCTTACATTTCACGAGAGTGTACTAATTAATTATCATTTAAAGTTCCTCCACGTAGAAGGGGTCCGTCTCCTCCTGTTCTTGAGTTGCAACAGAAGTCCTGGAGGTAAAGACGAGCATAGTTTTTCCGCAATTTCATTCACCGTCTCTACTTACTACTTTTTACTCCCGAATCTCTCGAAGATGTGCGTCAAATATTCACCGTTTTCGGGGTCATCAGAAGCGCATTAGATAGTGGCTCAGGGTCTAAAAGTAAGGATCAGGTGTCAAAGGCTTTAAAAATCTCGGCCGCAAGATGCGACAGCGCTGAGATACACTGTTAGACGCGCTCTGTGCAAACGGCAAAGGGTAGCCCAGGGGTGAGGAGACAGCGCCCTTCCGCGAATTGCGGCGGGAGATGGCGATTGCCCCAATTGCAAAGGCCGTAAGAAGAGAAAGAGAGCGCCCGCTTCCAGTCCGGCCGTGGTTTGAAAAACGTGTTTCGTATCCTCGCCGCTGCAAGGGCTGTGCGCTGAATACAAGATTCCCCTAGAGTGCCTTCATGCACCCTAGAACCCCCAAGAAATGCTCTCTCGTACCAGATCCTCGCGCTCCAAATCTGCGACCGTGAACTTTATGTCTCCGTCGTCAAACTGCCAGGCTTTGTGAGTATAGAGGAGGCTATGGTAGCACAAAAGACAGGGCGTAACTTTCAACTAAAATTTATTAAAATACCCACAAAAGTGGTAAAACTGCACACGCGTAAAAAGGATACACTTATATTAAAAGCTCGTCGAAACCGGACAGTACTGATAAATGTCAGAGGCTTGGCTAATAAAGAAATTTTCCTTAACAGAAAGGGCTAAAGAACGAGCACTGACACAGACGGTTGGCCCATGTGATTTAATCATAAAGGATTCATGTATTTCGCGCTCTAGTTTTGTTTTAAAGCTCCCCACAACCAATAGAATTCAATGAAATTCTGGTTGACTTTCGAATCTATGGCAGTGTACAGCCAAGTGGCCAGACGGCGATTGCCTAGGGGCAGCTGAGTGCTTTCTAATTTTTTCATTGATGCACCTCCCCATCTGACCCAGGTATGTACACCCTCCCGCATGACAAAGGAATTTCATATATGACCCCTATGGCACACTCTTTTGTAGCGTGACGTTTGTTACATACTACTCTTGTCTCTCCTGACTCTCCTGCTTTTTTATTATTTCACATAACGTGGATTTCGCATAACGCGAAATACATAAAGCCTTCATGATTAAATTATTTGGGCCGACTGCCTGTGTCAGTACTCCTTCTTTAGCACTTTGCGATAAGAAACATTCCCTTATGAGCTAAGCCTCTGTCATTCATCGGTGTCGTCCGGCTTCGTCGGGTTTTTATCTAAGTGTATCCTCTTTGCGCATGTGCAGATTTACCTTTTTTGCATATTCTAATAAATTTTAGTTGAAAGTTACGCCCTGTGCTGTGTACCACTTATCTCGTTGTCCTCGTTTTTTAGACGTATACCCCCGTTATGGCTCAGAATAAGCGTGACTCGTGTTAAACATCCTCGGAAGGCACTCAAACGGTCCTGTGGAATGCCGTCGCTCGACTCTTGAACGCCTCGCAAGAGTGTTGTCGAACGGCAAAGAATGCGCTGTCTGCTAATCCGCCACAAGTACGTGAAATCATTGGGGGATTTGGTGCAAAACGTGTCTGCGCTATAGCTAGCCGGTTCTCCATTTTTTGACTGGCTACACGGATGAAGAGTGGAGCTACCGCAAAAGTAGGTCTTCTTTACTTGTCCTAGCCAATCGCTAAGAAGTTCCTCACATGACACGAAGTGAACGTCCGCAAACCATTAGTTGGTGCAAAACTTTCCTGTCGAGATTGTTCCGGCGTATTCGTTGGAGCCATTTATGACGCCGGCGAAGCGATTGCTTAAGGGTCGCCTTGTCCTAGTTCGTAATGATTGCCGGAATTGTTAAAAACAATCAATATGCTGGCCATAGCTTTGTTTCGTCGCCGACTTTTACTGCTAGAAAAACTAATTAAGGTGCATCTGACGATTTTAAACATCGATTGAGCGGACGAACTACAGCGCGAACACCACCCAGAAGCCCAGAAAACATAGCATAACAACGACGAATGCCTCCAACATAGATTCCGGCGGGTTCCGGCTAGATTTCCGAACCGGAAGTAGCGTTGCATCATGGTCTCGTGCAAGAGCACTATGCACGGTGCCAAAGACGCTACTATTGACGAGAAACACTTTTAGTAGAATGATGCTCCTGGGGGACCTTGGCACGACTGGGTCAGAATGACACTAATGAAAATTTGAATGAACCGAAATGGCGATTGCCATGGCAACTGAGGTCGATCAGCCAATAACCCTGCGAGGTTTTGTCGCCTGTATGTAAGTATCTGTTTGTGTCCGGCTAGCAGGCAGGGAAGGCAATGGCGTTATTTTTCTAGAATCCAATGACTTCAGTACGAGAGACCGTGCAGATGAACCTCAGGATCAGGCCACACGCTCGCGCGAGCAGGTGTGATGCTCCGTCTCTATACTCTGTTCACCCTTAAGGCGGCGGTCCCACGGCGGCCATCTTGAACAAGCCATTAGTTCAACTACAGTGGTTCAACCACTAGATGGCGGCACTCATCCATGTGGCCAGAAAACAAGCTCGTGAGAGTGATGTTCCTCCTCTGCTCTTAATTTCCTCCTTTCTGCTGCACGCCCGTGCACGTTCAGCGCTCAGCGCGAGCTCCCGCTGACACAAATGCCAGCAAACGTGCCAGTGCTGCTAGCAGTGCCCAGTTCGCACAGAAGCGGAGCCAAGCTAGCTCATCGACCCGATCGAGAGTGTCTAGCTGGGCAAAATTTGTTCTTTGATACTGGCTTTGTTCCGCGCTGCGGGGTTGGCAAAGCGATTTCGTTAGAGGCTCACAAGCCAGGAGCTCTCGTTTTAACTATTCAAGAATTAAAAATATAGTCAATCAATCAGTGAAGAATGCTATCAAACCTTAAAGAACATATATAAGACATGCCTTGTCAGCATTTCGTGAATGAGAGAGCTTTTGCACGACATAAACGTTCAAATTCATTTTGCTGTAAGTCAGAGCGCAGCCGACATAACAGGTAAATGAGGCCAATCAAGCAGAGTCAGAAAACACTATGTCACGGAGCTCAACGTCTTATAGCGCGTTTTTTCTCCCCGGTCAAAGCAATCAAGCGCAAACCATGCACCATGGCCTTGCGCTTTTAGTATGCGTGTTTGTGCATTTTGATCTATGATCAAACAAGCAATAGCAGATTGTTTTTTCAAGACGGGTGTTCAGAAGGGCGCTCAATATAACTCATTATTTGGATGGTAGTTTGATTAAACTTGATTACCAATTATCTGACCTTATAAATAACCACCTCAATATTGTTGAAATAGTACGCCGAGGTCGAAGATTATGTATGTTCAAGAAAAGAATAAAAGTTTACTTTTTAGCCCTAGTAACCTAAACTTAAAATGTGTTAGGCGAGTGGGTAGCAGAATTTGAAGTGCTATTTATAGTGCTTTTGATATTTTTTTAATATTAATTCAATCTATTGATAATTTGACGTTGAAAAAAATATACCAGCGTCTTACATGTATCTTTATATACATATATTTTCTGTTTGAATGCAACAGAAATGGAGAATTTTACAGTAACGCTGGCATTGTATGTTAATGAATGTGATCTCAATGATGTCGATGTGAATTATTTGTATTTGAAACTTTTGATGACGTTGATATTAATAATCGCGCGTTTCGTAATTCGACGCGCGAGCGTGTCGAATTGGGACGCATTTTTGTGACGAAGTGACGAGGCGCCGGAGTGCCTCTCGCGCAAGCTTCTCGTGCAAGCCGCTCCCTATAGGGAGTATTCACTGGCGGCCATAGCTGTGTGCGCGAATGCTGAGCGCGTGCAGACGGCGAGCTTCCACAGTTCTTTTGCAACGAGCATTCCGCACCATCAAGAGTGCCGGTCTTAGCAGCCTATTAATATGAGCTCGTTCTGAACATGCGCTCTAAACAGCACCCAAAAATATGGCGTCCAGTGAATACTCCTTATAGTCTGCTCATGATCGTGATCACGATCGAAGCAGGTGGACATCCGTTTATTCTAGCTAATGCTATGTTCACACTACAAAAGCCGCTCAATCTGTTTACGTTTGTCTTGCAAGTAGCGTCAAATGCGCCAGTGCACAAGGTCCGTGTCTGGTGCGGCCCTTGGAAGGTAATGGCGGCGCAGCGCTGAATTGAGCGGCGCTTTGGAGCGAATGGCCGCTCGTAGCACGTGTCTGGTGTGTTTCCACACCAATGATTGGCGCTATTCGACCAAAAAAATAAAAACGCCTTTATCAGGGATTTACATCTGCCTAAAGCCCCCGGATGTGTTTGCGTTTGTTTTCCAGGTAGTGTAAAACACGCAAGAGCGCGAGGCCCGTGTCTCGAGAGACCCTTGGAAGCAAATGGACGCGCGGCACTGAAATGAGCGGCCCTTCCTTGGAAACGAATGGTGGCGGAGCACCCTCCCGTGGCACGTGTCTTGCGCGGTGGCCAGAGGCATGAAGCCCCTCGATGTGTTTGCGTTTGTCTTGCAAGTAGCGTCAAACGCGCCAGTGCACGAGACCATCTCGAGCGGCCCTTGGAAGCAAATGGCACAAACACAGCAATGAACGCGCCCTCGTATACGCTTTTATGGAAAGATGTATACTCCGTTGCTGGCGCGGGCGCGTGGCTTCATTTATGGTTTCGTTTGCGCGAGAACACGTGCAAAGTTGAAAGTTTACGGGACATTCGTGGTTCGAATAAGGCATGAAATCCAGTTCAAAGAGTAGCGTCAATTTTAATTGAATAATTAATCAATGGACCTATTGCTATATTACCCAAGCATGAAGGAAAATGCTGGGATTAGTGTTCCACGGGCCACACGCGCACGCCTTCCCCGTATAAAAGATTCGAAGTAAATAACCAAACTAAAGCGTTGACGAACGCGCGTGCAAGATGCCATTTGTTTTAGGCCTTTTCTTTAGGACAGTTCAACGTTGGGACAGTTACTACTGCACACGCCAGCACGTGCGGCGCGTGGAACACCATTCCCTGCATTCTCCTTGATGGTTGCGTAATTTAGTAATAGGCCTATAGGTTCAGCTGCGCTAAACGGACAATCGCATGGCGTTGAAGTGGCTGGGGGCACATATAACCTTCTCCACTTCTTTCGAGTCCACATGCATCTCGCCCCTACAGTTTACTTTAGGTCAAAATTTCACCTAAAGTTTGCTTTCATACAAGTGTACTCGTACACGTGCGTGGTGAAAGCGTTAAATTTGTAATTTTTCCTTTGCCAAAATTTAACGGATGAACTGGTTAAGAATTTAATCGCGATTAAATCATTAATTGATTCATCGGTAGGTTATTAGATCAAGCGCCCAGACCTGGTTATAACGCAACGTAGGAAAACATAAGCAAACGCCCCTGTGTGAGTGGACATTGCCTCGTTCAGCAGTTTGAAGAGCAATGTTCGGGCTAGAGTGAACAGGCGCGATCTCTTACGGCCTTTGCACCGGGAGTATAGTTGTTCCCTGCGGCGGCAGCTTGGACGGGTCGCTGTAACCCTACCGATCCTACAGCGCTTTAATTCCTTCTGAGAGTCACGTCCTCCTCACCGTGTGGTCCTCTTTGCTCCGGGGTTGAGTTGGATAAGTTTATAGAGTAATTAGACCTACAGGTTGTGAGGCCGGCTGCCTTCGGGGACTTATGCGGAACACGTCTCTCTCTTCGTCTCCTTAAGAAACAAATTTGTATAGACAAGAATTGTATTATTATAAGCCGAAACTTATTTCAATCGGCTCACTACAGTTATTTCAAGCAAGTTTAATTGCACACAATTTTAATCGCAGTGGTCGGGGAACAGTTGTTCAGGATGGCTCAGGCAGCGTTGGGCATGGTTGTGTGGTCGCACCCCTACGCGGCTAAAGAAGTACCATTACTCCTTGGCGAGAGTGAAGGCCACAAGGAAACCGCTCTCTAGCCCTGTCATGGAAGAACATGGCAGGGCAGCACTGAGCAACTCGCTTGATTTTATTTCGCATCACTCATTGCGGGGACTCCGCAAAACGAAAGAGAAGCGCGAGGAAACTTCACGAGTAGTGATCCTGGGCCGGCTTGCTAGAACAGCGTCTCTGCTGAGACGCGACTGTCTTGAGACGCGGCTTGAGTCCCGCTCAGCTCGAGCGCTGGCTCTGGCATTGCTTTCTTTCCCACAGTCTCAGCTGAGACGCTGTTTCTAGCAAGTCGGACCTGACTGCTTATAACTAGTTGCAAAGGACAAGGGTCGTGGTTGGTGTAAAGCGCAAAGTGGAAGCTTGGAGTCGTTGCATTGTTAAACCAACAGCATGAAAGTTGATCGTTTTACACCGTTCTTATTTGAATAAATGTAATAAAAACTAATCCAAAGAAAGACGATTTAGTGAGGGTTTCGCACATGTGCTACGCTTTTGATAGAGCACTTGGAAAATGGGTTTATTGGACCCTTTTCCTGAGCCTCAGATTTGAGTCACGATGACTGGCTGTTTGTTTCCGTACCAGCCACTGCGGTTTGCACATAACGCTCTCTGTAAGTTGTGTATGAGTAGAGTAACATGAAAACTGAAAATCTCAAATCTCTCCACGATGGCGACCAAAACAGAAACAGCGCGGTTGGAAAGCTGGAACCTTAAAAAAAATTGTTTGTTAAAAATCTTGGAGTGAAGGGAAAGAAATTCCCCTTCGTCGTCATCATAAGATGGAGTTAAATACTTGCACCTTTCGCGGTGCCGGAACATGGCGGGCAGCATTGAATAACTTATTCATGGGCACTAGGGGTTTTCGAGAACTTGCTCGCGACCCTTGTGACGCGCTTCTCGTTTTCTTTCTTTTTTTTTCTGGCAAGATTAACTGACTCACTGCAAGAACGAGGAAGTAGCGCGAGGAAACATTTGATAAAAGAATCCTCTGCGTCAGGGACAGAATCAGCGCCACTTTGCCTGAACTTCTCAACCTCGAATTTCAGCCACCTTTCAAAAGATGGCGCCAGTGCGCGTCGTCTGCTACAACATAGGTTATTTTTATTATTTAGGACAATTAGTATGCTTTAAAATAATTACAATCATAGGCAGTGATTTTACTTAGAACGATAAAAGTTCTAATTAAAGAATCGTTATGTAAATAGCTGTCCTCTTCTTTGAAACCGGTTTCTTGCGTACAGAGTCGAGCTTCAAAATAGTCCCATGATTTAAAATTATTTTAAACAAATCCGAATATGAATACAAAAAAATCACGCTTCAGGTGAACCAGCTCAGTTCCTCTAGCATACGATTTAAAAAAAATTAGATCAGATGCCAGAACGCTGTCTGAGAAAACCAAGAACGCGTTAAGGGAATTCTTTAAAATTTTATCACAATCAAGTTGTGTTTCCAAAAAAAACGGGTGGCGTTGCAGTTCTAAAATTTTGTATGCGGAGTTCCTATATTTACCAGGAGCATGCCCTTAAATGTCGTTGCTGCGTTATGATGTGACACTGAGTTACGAGACTTCAAAATTGCATAAAAAAGGCTCTTTTTGAATAAATATTAAAAAATGTGAATGTGCTAATTCAGAAAAACACGTATACAGGGAACTAGACGAGTCCTTCATCTTTTAATGAAAAAATAAGAACGCGTCTTGGATGCATTACAAGTCTAGAAACTTGGAATGCATAGAGGTATGTCTTTGAAAATATCAAAACTTGCACTTTTTGTTTTCTTATTGTGCGTTAAGTTTTAAAGCATGCGTATCATATTTTGCACTAAAAGAGTAATGATGAATTGGCAATTTATTTGCAATAAGAACGAAATACGTAACACGCGCAAAGACGCGACATTTGCATCACAAACAAGAGCGTTAGCACAGCTGCCACCGGTATTATGGTTGGGGCCGTGGGACCGCCGCCTTAAGGCTGCGGTCCCACGGCAGCCATCTTGAACAAGGCGTTAGTTCAACCAATAGATGGCGACACGCACCCGTGGGGTGGCCGAAACATTGGTTCACGGTGGGATGGCTCGAGCACCATCACGTTCCCCTCGTGGCCTTGCTCGCGCCGCTGCCAGCTGTGCTCAGCTGGCTCAACAGCGTGGCCCAGCAAACGCATGTATGCGAGAATGTCAGGCTTTGTATAAATTGTTCTCTGATATAGGGAGATGCAGTTCGGCGGTTGTCACGGGCTTTCGCAATAAATCTTACCAAGAAGGAATCAATTGTTGATTGACGTGTCAGTATTCTTTTAATGAAAACTTCTTCTGCAGGAATGCACGCTCAGTAGACTCAATCTTCTAAGACACCAGTGGAAGCGGACGTCAAGTAAATTGCTGCGCAATTTACGGTACTTACCTCACAATTATAATGACGACAGAAAAGTGACATAACGAAATATTCTGTTTCATGGGATCCGGAAGATTTTGTAAGGGTTGTTACATTATAGTTCTCAGAAAACAAACGCCGTTGCAATATTTTCGGAAGTACCAATATAATATTGTAAGTACAGCTTAGGAGGAGTATGATGAAAACCATCAGAATAAACAGTAAAACGTTTATTTGCAATGAAGACGCTATGAATGAACGGCGTTTAGCGACGGCAAGTTATGAGCGCATGGGAATTTATAAGTTCACGCGATTGCTAACTATGGACATGCGGACAATGACAACCTGTTTTGTCGGGAGGTGGAGTAGCGGTGATGACCTGATATCGGACGACTTGTGGCAGACGAACAAGCAAGTTTCTTCTCAGCGAATGGTAAGCGTCCAGTGTCAAGCACAGCGCGTGGCTACCGAAGTTGTCGACGTTTCGAACACTTACCACTTTCGACAAAAGTTCTGGCACCTGGGCTAACTTTGTGGAAAAAGTTGAAGGCTTCCTCGAGTCCAGCGCCATCATGAACTGTAACTGAAAACGATCCACTATTCAGTCTGTGGGTGGCGAAACGTATCCGCATCTGCGGAGTCATGGTCGATGCGTACTTTAAGTGGTTGGAAGTTTACACGATGCCTGCCACGACGTACAAACGCGTCATTGACGTTCTACGCTCTCTTTTCCCTACTTTTGCCCTACCGAAAATACTTTTCTCTGATAACGCGCCAAATCTTGGTTCAAATAAAATAAACAAGTCCCCCCTCCAAAAAAAAAAAAAAAGGCATTAGGCATCACATTAGTGTACCATACCATCCTGCAACTAACGGGCAAGCAGAACAGATGGTGTGCGAAACGAAAAAAGCCCTCTTGAAGCTTACGGAAGAAGCAGTTCAGTGAAGAATTGCCAGGTTCTTGTTCCAGCAGCACGCGATGGTCTCATTTTACACGGTAAAAACACCCGCCGAAGCAATGTTTGGCGGACGAAGAGCCACACCCCTCGATCTCATATGATACTATGGCCATGAATGAAGATCGAGAGATTCCCAGATCGGGAGTAATGGCAGATTATTCGGTCGGACAACTCGTCTACGTGAGGAATTTCAGCGGAAGTCGGGCCTTCCATGAAAACTTGAGTAGGAAAGGCTCTATGTTAGTTGACGAGAAGGTGTCATCCCTCTGAAGACGTTGTATATCAATGCCCTTGAGTGTAAATATAACGAAATCACAAAACTCTCTTTGTGTATTGTGAAACTGCCCTTGTATTTGGTAGTAGAAACTATGGTGGTGATTTGGACCTTTCACACCAGGCTCCTTTTTCTTATTTTTCGCCTCATACTCCTTTGCGGTTTCAGTAGGCTTCAAGAATCTTTTGGAACGGGGGCACCTTACGTCAATGAGGCCATTTGTTCCAAGTAGTCAATCAGGGAATGCTGCTAGAAATCCGTCCTTTATATTAACGAATAAGCCGCACTTCTGCACATTGCAGTTTTCCCGTTCCACGTACAGTTGTAAAGCAGCATCCTCATTGATTCTACCATATTCTGTTGCGGGTGAAGAAAGGTCTTTGGGTACACGATACTTGAAACAAGTCTGGCACTGTACGTTGTGGTTCGACACCTACTAATATCGTCGTCCTTACAGAGCCTCATAATTTAATCATTACCTCGTCACCTCATATATTGCTCTTCATCAACAGTAAGTACAATAGGCTACCGCCATATTACAATTCAAGAATTGAAAAATTGAGTCGTTCAATCCTTCAATATGTTTATTATTTATATAATGTTATTACGTTACATTACCTCGAGGCGATCGACGTCCATCGTCGATCTTCAAATACTTATATAAGGGGGGGGGCGATTGGTGGCCGAGTAGATGTCTATACTCTTTTTCACCTTATGATGTACCGCAGGAAAGGCTACAAGCGCGAGCTCCTTGCTCTGGGGCACATCTCAGCGGCACAAGCTCTCGTGCGTTAAGAGCAGCTCCCAACGCTATGAGCTCGCGCTTCTAGCCTTCTCTGCGGTACAGCATAAGGTGAAACAGAGTATAGCGCACACCAGCTCCGAGCACGTGGAGCGAAAGCTCGCGCTGCAGAACCCACCCCGCCCCTGCCCGTTTCGATGTGAAAGAGCATCATACCGGCGTGCGGTCGTGTATCACTACTGCGTGGTGCACGTTAAAGACCCCAGGTTTGCGGTTGTACCGCACTGGCTAAATTGCTCATCTACACCTGAGACACCAGACGCTCACTAAGGCAGACTAACTTCCGGCTGTATAAACATACACACAACAATTTGCAATTAGACGCACAATCACAAAGAACACAGCCTGCCGTCTCTTTTCTTTGGACCGTCTTTTTTTTAACAAGCGCAAGCTCGCGCGTTCTTTTTTTTGAGACGGTTGGAACTAACGTTGATTAGAACAGTCGCACATAAAACCCGCGTTTCTCCTACCCGGCCGCTTCCTCCTCTCATTATGTGTAGGTGGTTAAAACTAAATAAGCTATAATAATGGTCTATTATTCATATTTAGTTTCAGTTTCAATCAGGGAAAGGAGGTTCGCGGGAAGTAGGGCCAATAAATGAGCTGCGCTTAGAGTATCGGCACTCTCTTCCCCGACAATGTTGTGGGCGCCGCCATTTTGGTGCTTGTGCAGAGCAGGCGCAACTGCCGATCGTCATGATTCAAAATTGCGACTTCCTCAGCATTAGATTCGGTGTTAGAAGCTCATGTAATATTGCTTTGCTTTGTCGCAAACTGTTTAAAGTGGAGGACGGAAAAGCGTTTCTTGTGAATTCAGATACAGCTTCAAATAACTGGCAACCATGATTTTAAGACACATTATGGCCAAGTGACGCTACTCTGAAGCGTAGCTTATTTAATGACACTATTCATGCCCTTGTTCAAGAAGCTTGTAATACCTGGAGGGGCCATGACGTGAGCCCCGTGGATTCCACAAGCCACTACCTTTTGACACCTGCCTCTTCCTCATGGTTCCCGCTAGTGCCAGTAAATTAGCTACGCTTCAGAGTAACGACACTTGGCCATTTTGTGGCTTAAAATCATGGTTGCCAGTTATCTGAAGCTTTATCTAAAATCACAGGAAACGCTTTTCCGTCCTCCACGGATGTTTAAACAACCCGCGACAGAGCATTGCAATATTGTATCAGCTTCGTAGCACCGCATCTAATGCAGAGGAAGTCGCACTTTTGGATCATGACGATCGGCCGTTGTGTTTGCTCTGCACAAGACCCAAAATGGCGGCGCCCAAAACAATTTCGGGGAACGGAGTGCCGATAATTTAAATTGGCCATGAAACGAATTTTGGGCTGGGATAAATGATTTTAAATTGGGGCTTTACTAATCGCATATCGTTTAGTTGGCCAAAAGAAAGAGGGTAGAAAGTCAACAGCCAGCTTTTCGGTACGAACATTTGAAAATATAGCGGACTATTTTGTCCCTTCTTTTTTTTATTTTATTTATCAATACTGTCAGCCTTCTCTCGAAGGCTATTACAGGAGAGGAAAAAATAAAAGGGAAAAACATACAATCTTAACGTTTAACAGAAATAAGGACACACAAAATACTATTACATTTTCAAATAACAACAATCAACCACAATTTCTTTTAATTTGAAAACAGCTCTTCCAAGGAAGACTCAAAATGAGACGCGTCTAATAAATTTATGACACACTCCGGGAGACTATTCCATTCTTCAATTGTTTGCGCGAAAAAAGAGTATTTAAAGACGTCTATTCTACTAGAATAAGGTTGGACCGTTTTCGTATGATTTAGTCTTCTTGATCGCTTATGCACTTCTTTCAGATACAATGCTGGGTAAATTTTTAATTGTCCGTTATAGAGGAAAAAAACAACTTCAACCTTGCAATCTTCCGTCTAGTTTCTAGTGGCTGCAAGCCGCACTCATGCAACATTCTAGTTACAGAGTCTGTTCTTTTATACCTAGAAAGAATAAAACGTACAGCCAACCTTTGAATCTTCTCCAATTTTTCTTTATCAACTTTTTTGTTGGGACTCCATACCACACTGGCATACTCCAAAATAGGACGTACCATCGTTTTATAGGCAGTCAACTTTGCGTCTCTAGTAGCATCTTTTAATTTCCGTCGTATAAAACCAAGACTCCGATAGGCCGAAGAGCAAACATTTTCAATATGGGCCCGCCACTGTAGATCATTTGAGATCGTGACACCAAGGTACTTGAAACTGTCCACATTATTCAAATTCACATCCCCCATATTATAGGAAAATTTTAAAACCTTCCTCTTGTTTGTTATGTGCGTGTATGCCGACTTACGAAAATTTATCTTCATTTTCTTTCGAAAGCTCTCCGCCTTTTCACCATGATACATCCGCGGTTCCCAAAGCGCGTCAGCGGTGCCAACCTGACGTCAGCCGAGCCCAGCACACGCATTGGACACGAGAACTGCGTCACTCGGACGTATGCGCTCGTCAACAATAAATCCGTCGACGAATATTCGGATTCGCGTTCGTGGCCAATGAATGCCCTGACGGAACTTATCGTCACTGGGGAATGACAAGTTCTATGGTGTGCATAAAAAGCACGGTGGAAGCTTTAATCGCACCGGTGCCGAAGAATGTCACGGCGACGTGATTTCACAATTCGCATTTGAGTTGAGGAATAAAGCTAAGGAGGAAAGAAGTAGAAAAATCGTTTCATCGACCCCTTTAAGCGCAGCTCTATTTAGTGACTTTAGGCATGATGTGAACTCGGGTGTATTCTTTCCCTCTTCGTCTTTATCGTTTATTGATTTCAATTATATCAAATAATGAACACTTTATATCACGCTACGCGTGTGTAATTATTTGTCTTAGATTTATTAACCTGACCCAGTATCTAAACCGTTCATTTATCGATAGTAAAACTTCAAATATATTTTCTAAATGTGAAGGTAAAACGACACGGAGATTGATGATGATACAGACGCGAACGCCGCCCTCGAAAATTTTTTGAACTTGGAAATTAGCAGTTTTGTCTGTTATCCGCCAGGTAGCGCAACAAAACAACCAAACAGTTTTTAATTATTTTTAAAATTAGCTAAGCTCTACAACTATCAAGAAACCAAAGCAAGATCATTGGGAAAATCGAATACATCGCAATGTATATCTATTCCATACAATAAATGTTATTAGATGCCAATAAATCTGTTTGATGTCCAAAAAAGATGTGCGTCAAAAACAGGTAAGTTTGAAGGGCTCCCGGAGCGTTATAACTTTGAAAATAAAAAAAAGCCACCGTCCACCTCTTGGGCAACTATTGTAGTTCTAAATGTTATAAAAGAATTTACCATAGTTTAATTATTTACTCAGCGGCATTTGAATTACCATGACTCGAAGCACAAAAAAGTGCTACGCTTGATATAGAATATCTAAACAAAAAAAATTTACACAACACTAAATTTTTTTCTGCATATTACCAATTATAAGCACTACATCTATAGCTAATTTCATTGCCCTAGCGTTTGTCAATAAAGCATATTTGTGCTGAAAAATGTCAATTTTAGGGCAATATTTGGAGAGCTGTAAAAAACAAAGTAGTGCAAATACCAAAAAAGTATACCGTTACATTCTGCTCCGACATCATCTTAACAACACTGCTCTATTGAAACCGTGTTATCTTTATTGAATCGTTCATAAAACATGAACCAGCGGAGCAAGTGAGGGTCCGCGCCATCATATTCGCAACGCTTCAAATGCGCATGAACAGTAAACACCAACACATACATAATATCAAATGAAAGAGGATTGCATTGCCTTTCGAATGACATCAATCCCACAAAACAGTATTTAAAAGAAGATGAGTAATGACCTGCCAAAAAGTACCTAAACTTCCACATTCAGTGGGACCGTGGCCTTAAGGCCACGGTCCCACTGAATGTGGCAGTTTAGGTACTTTTTGTGGGATTGATATCATTCGAAAGGCAATGCAATCCTCTTTCATTTGATATTATGTATGTGTTGGTGTTTACTGTTCATGCGCATTTGTAGCGTTGCGAATATGATGGCGCGGACCTTCACTTGCTCCGCTAGTTCATGTTTTATGAACGATTCATTAAAGATAACACGGTTCCAA
The DNA here is from genome assembly GCA_037355805.1 of Ixodes ricinus. Lineage (NCBI taxonomy): Eukaryota > Metazoa > Arthropoda > Arachnida > Ixodida > Ixodidae > Ixodes > Ixodes ricinus. The sequence continues at coordinate 9,335 of JAZHYW010015027.1, read as the reverse complement.
TATAGCAGTTCTGTTAAGATGATGTCGGAGCAGAATGTAACGACACACTTTTTTGCTATTTGCACTACTTTGTTTTTTTCATCCCTCCAAATATTGCCCTAAAATTGACATTTTTCAGCACAAATATGTTTTTAATGACAAGAGCTAGGGCAATGAACATGGCTACAGATGTAGTGCTTATAATTGATAATATGCAGAAAAAAATTTAATGTTGTGCAAATTTTTTTTGTTTAGATATTTTATATCAAACGTAGCACTTTTTTGTGCTTCGAGTCATGGTACTTCAAATGCCGCTGAGTAAATAACTAAACTGTGATAAAATCTTTTATAACATTTAGAACTACAATGGTCGCCCAAGAGGTGAACGATGGCTTTTTTCATTTTCAAAGTCATAACGCTCCAGGAGCCCTTCAAACTTACCTGTTTTTGACGCATATCTTTTTTGGACATCAAACAGATTTATTGGCATCTAATAACATTTACTGTTTGGAATAGATATACATTGCGATGTATTAAACTTCTTCACAATGATCTTGCTTTGGTTTCTTAATAGGTGTAGAGCTTAGCTAATTTTAAAAACAATTAAAAACTGTTTGGGTGTTTTGTTGCGCTACGTGGTGGATGGCAGACAAACTGCTGATTTCTAATGTTCAGAAAATATCCGAGGGCGGCGTTGGCTTCTGTATCATCATGAATCTCCGTGTCTTTTTACCTTCACATTTAAAAAATATATTGGAAGATTAACTATCGATAAATGAATGGTTTAAGTACTGGGTCAGGTTAATAAATCTAAAACAAATAATTACACAAGCGTTGCGTGATATAATGTGTTCATTATTCGATATGATTGAAATCAATAAACAATAAAGACGAAGAGGAAAAGAATACACCCGAGTTCACTTCATGCCTGAGAGTCACTAAACGAGCTTTAATGTATTGGCACTCCGTTCCCCAAAATTGTTTTGGGCGCCGCCATTTTGGGTCTTGTTCAGAGCAAACGCAATTGCCGATCGTCATGATCCAAAAGTACGACTTCCTCAGCATTAGATGCGGTGCTAGGAAGCTGATGCATTATTGCAATGCTCTGTCGCGGGTTGTTTAAACATTTGTGGGGGACGGAAAAGCGTTTCCTGTGATTTTAGATAAAGCTTCAGATAACTGGCAACCATGATTTTAAGCCACAATATGGCCAAGTGTCGTTACTCTGAACCGTAGCTAATTTACTGGCACAAGTGGGAACAATAAGGAAGAGGCAGGTGTCAAAAGGTAGTGGCTTGTGGAATCCACGGGGCTTACGTCATGGCCCCTCCAGGTATTACAAGCCTCTTGAACAAGAGCATAAATAGTGTCATTAAATAAGCTACGCTTCAGAGTAGCGACACTTGGCCATATTGTGGCTTAAAATCATGGTTGCCAGTTATTTGAAGCTTTATCTGAAATCACGAGAAACGCTTTTCCGTCCTCCACTTTAAACAGTTTGCGACAAAGCAAAGCAACATTACATGAGCTTCCTAACACCGCATCTAATGCTGAGGATGTCGCACTTTTGAATAATGACGATCGGCAGTTGCGCCTGCTCTGCACAAGCACCAAAATGGCGGCGTTCACAACACTGTCGGGGAAGAGAGTGCCGATACTCTTAGCGCAGCTCATTTATTGGCTCTAGTTCCCGCGAAACTCCTTTTCCCTGACTGAAACTGAAAGTAAATATGAATAATACACCATTATTATAGCTTATTTAGTTATAACCAACTACACATAATGAGAGGAGGAAACGGCCGGGTAGGAGAAACGCGGGTTTTATGTGCGACCGTTCTTACCGTCGCGAAAGAGAGAACGCGCGAGCTTGCGCTGGCATAAAAAAAGGCGATAAAAAGAAAAGAGGCGGCACGCTGTGTTCCTTGTTATTTTGCGTCTAATTGCAAATTGTTGTGTGTATGTTTATACAGCCAGAAGTTAGTCTGTCTTAGTGAGCGTCTGGTGTCTCAGCTGTAGATGAACAATTTAGCCAGTGCGGTACAACCGCAAACCTGGGGTCTTTAACGTGCACCACGACCGCACGCCGGTACGATGCTCTTCCAGATCGAAACGGGCAGGGGCGGGGTGGGGTCTGCAGCGCGAGCTTTCGCTCCAAGTGCTCCGAGCTGGTGTGCGCTAGACCATGCACTCGGTCACCGACCCCCCACCCCCTTGTGCGTCTAATTTATATACAGGTATTTGAAGATCGACGATGAACGTCAATCGTCTCGAGGTAATGTAACGTAATAAAATTATATAAATAATAAACTTGTTGAAGGACTGAACGACTCAATTTTTCAATTCTTGGATTGTAATATGGCGGTAGCCTATTGTACTTACTGTTGATGAAGAGCAATAGGAGGTGACGAGGTAATGATTAAATGATGAGGCTCTATAAGGACGACGACATTAGTGGGTGTCAAACCACAAGATACAGTGCCAGACTTATTTCAAGTATCGTGTACCCAAAGACTTTCTTCACCCGCAACAGAATATGGTAGAATCAATGAGGATGCTGCTTTACAACTGTACGTGGAACAGGAAAACTGCACTGTGCAGAAGTGTGGCTTATTCGTTAATATGAGGGACGGATTTCCAGCAGCATTCCCTGATTGACTACTTGGAACAAATGGCCTCGTTGGCGTAAAGTGTCCTAGTTCCAAAAGATTCTTGAAGCATACTTAAACCGCAAAGGAGTATGAGGCGAAAAATAAAAAAGGAGCCTGGTGTGAAAGGTCCATATCACCACCATAGCTTCTAATATCAAATGCAAGGGCAGTTACACAATACACAAAGAGAGTTCTGTGATTTAGTTATATTTACACTCAAGGGCATTGATATCCAACGTATTCAGAGGGATGACACCTTCTGGTCAACCAACATAGAGCCTTTTCTACTCAAGTTTTGCATGGAAGGCCCGACTTACGCTGAAATTCCTCACTTAGACGAGTTGTCCGACCGAATAAACTGTCATTACTCCCGATCTGGGAATCTCTCGATCTTCGTTCGTAGGCCATAGTATCATGAGATCGAGTGGTGTGGCTCTTCGTCCGCCGAACATTGCTTCGGCGGGTGTTTTTACCGTGTAAGATGAGACCGTCGCGTGCTGCTGGAACAAGAACCTGGCGATTCTTCACTGAACTGCTTCATCCGTAAGCTTCAAAAGGGCTTTTTTCGTTTCAGACACCATCTGTTCTGCTGGCCCGTTAGTTGCAGGATGGTATGGTGCACTAATGTGATGCCTGATGCCGTTTCTTTTCTTCAAAAACTTGTTTATTTTATTTGAAGCAAGATTTGGCGCGTTATCAGAGAAAAGTATTTTCGGTAAGGCAAAAGTAGGTAAAAGAGGCCGTAGAACGTCAATGACGTGCTTGGACGTCGTGGCAGGCATCGTGTAAACTTCCAGCCGCTTAGAGTACGCATCGACCATGACTCCGCAGATGCGGATACGTTTCGCCACCCACCGACTGAATAGTGGATCGTTTTCAGTTACTGTTCATGATGGCGTTGGACTCAAGGAAGACTTCGAGTCTTTCCACAAAGTTAGCTCAGGTGCCAGCACTTTTGTCGAGAGCGGTAAGTGTTCGAAACGTCGACAACGTCGGTAGCCACGTGCTGTGCTTGAAACTGGACGCTTACCATTCGCTGAGAAGAAACTTGCTTGTTCGTCTGCCACGAGTCGTCCGATATCAGGTCATGACCGCTACTCCATCTCCCGACAAAACAGGTCGTCATTGTCCGCATGTCCATAGTTAGCAATCACGTGAGCTTATAAATTCCCATACACTCATAACTTGCCGTCGCTAAACGCCGTTCATTCATAGCGTCTTCATTGCAAATAAACGTCTTCCTATTTATTCTGATGGTTTTCATCATACTCCTCCTAAGCTGTACTTACAACATTATATGTTTCGGTACTTCCGAAAATATTGCAACGGCGTTTGCTTTTCTGAGAACTATAATGTAACAACCTTTACAACATCTTCCGGATCCCCTGAAACACAATATTTCGTGACGTTATTTTAGTCGTCATTAAAATGGTGAGGTAAGTACCGTAAATCGCAAAGCAGTTTACTTGACGTCCGCTTCCACTGGTGTCTTGGAAGATTGAGTCTACTGAGCGTGCATTCCTGCAGAAGAAATTTTCATTGATAGAATATTGACACGTCAATCAACATTTCATTCCTTCTTGGTAAGATTTATTGCGAAAGCCCGTTACAACCGCCGAACCGCATCTCCCTATATCAGAGAACAAGTTATACCCAGCCTGACATTCTCGCATACATTCGTTTGCTGGGCCACGCTACTTGAGCTAGCTGAGCACAGCTGGCAGCGGCGCGAGCAAGGCCACGAGGGGAACGTGATGGTGCTCGAGCCATCCCACTGTGAACCAATGTTTCGGCCACCCCACGGGTGCGTGTCGCCATCTATTGGTTGAACTAACGCCTTGTTCAAGATGGCTGCCGTGGGACCGCAGCCTTAACCTATCGGAACAAAACTGGTGGCTATAGAAATGTAATCATTTATACCTTGCGTAAATTATTTAAGCAGATTAATGTACTTTTTAGACCCGAGTTAGGAATTAAAACGACCCTTTGCCCCGCAGACTTCCAGCAAAATTATGCAATTGCATAACGTTCATATCTCGTGATCCCCGATCCTGCAGTTGCGCCCACCCTAACTAGAGCCGCCCTATCTCCAACATGGCGCTTCCCTGTGCGGTCGAAGTACAGTCGAAACGAAGCGCGTACAGTGTAGCGTTCGTTCTCGTGCGAGCTCTGTCAACCCACGTTCCTGGCCTGCGGAGACACTGTTTTTTACAGCGGAGCTGGTAAGGGCTAGGTTCCCCAGGAAATTGTCCATGTATGTCGACACAAACCAACCTGGACAGCTACCGCAATCTATAATGACGGCGGCAAGCACACAACCAGTATGGTTTCCGCCGTCGCTCGTAGATGGCGGCATCCTTTCCAGCTATAATTGAAGAATGGATAGTTGGGCGTGTTGGTGAGAATTTCTCGTAGGAAACAGCGCGAAAAACAGACGACGACGAAGAAGAAGCACACAGTGTGTCGAGTACAGCTCCGCTGGTCTTCCTTCTTTTTTCTTAATTCAAGGTGTTTTTTTTTTTGAGCGGTGCGTGATTTGCTTTTTGCTGTCTCATCTCTCTCTCTCTCTCTTCCGCCTCGAAACACATCGAAGTAGAGCCTTAAGCTTAGCGTCTGAGCCGTAGAGTTTGAAACGCAGCACCAGCGAAACCGGAGCGAGCAATCGAGCCGGCAATCTAGAGAAAATCAACGCACCTTCCGTTTGTTCCAACGTTACTAGAACTCTCAGTTGGGAAACTCACCGTTGAAACCTGGGCCGCTGGCGTCCACCGACACCGAGCTAAATGCGACAACAGCGCCACTCTGTATCATTTGTCTTAACTGTGGTCGCCTTGAGCTTCTAGAAAGCATGTTTTTGCGTAAAAACTAACGGAAAAAACTCTTTTTGTAGTAACTTTTATTGGAGTTTAGTACAAAATGGGGGGCACGTGTTGTTTTCTAAAATCTTTAGCTCGCAAGGTTTTGCAGTATAATTAATATTGTTTTTATACAACCCTGCCTCAGCGGGGATTTCAGGTAGCGCGTCCTGAGTTAGGCGCATATTAACCACGGTAATAAACCGCGGCGCGTCCGCTTGGGAGTCGGGGGTGGCACCTCGAAGCCCCTTCCACAGTATCTGTTCTGGCTCCAAAATGGCCGATTACAACGAAAATGGAAGTCACGTGCAGTTCCTGGACTGGCCGCTGCGGGAGAAGTGGCGGCGTTGGAATCGCCATTAGCTCGGTTCTCGTGGACGGATCGGTGCCACTTTTTCAGAGCAGTCTCTATGGCAGTTTCCCTACTGAGTGGTTCTAGTAACGTTGGTTTGTTCCTAACTCATCGACGCCCAGAGCTCCCACCGGAGCGTACTCGCCGTAGCCGTGGTAACGCGGAAACGTTTAGTATACGTTTGTTGTTGTTTTGGGCCTATCTCCAAAATCGGAAACTGATAACTTCCCGCCACGGGTCAAACCAACCAATGAGAAGTGGATTTTGTGGGGGGTTGACTTCCGGTAATGCCCGCGTCCCACTAAAGCGACAGACAGAGACAAAAGACAGCGACAAGCCTCAAACCCATGCAGCATGCTCGCGATGGTACCTTTGGCAGGCGTTTAGTCGTTCGGTGCTCGTGAAGTAAGCACGAGCGATTGCCTGCCAAAGCACGGCCGGACTGGAAGCGCGCGCTTTCTTTCTCTTCTTACGGCCTTTGCAATTGGGGCAATCGCCACCTCCCGCCGCGATTCGCGGGGAGCGCTGTCACCTCACCCCTGGGCTACCCTTTGCCGTTTGCACAGAGCGCGTCTGACAGTGTATCTCAGCGCTGTCGCAACTTGCGGCCGAGATTTTTATAGCCTTTGACACCTGATCTTTACGTTTAGACCCTCAGCCACTACCTAATGCACTTCTGATAAGCCCAAAACGGTGAATATTTGACGCACATCTCCGAGGAGTAAAAAGTAGTAAGTAGAGACAGCAAATGCAATTGCGGAAAAACTATACTCGTCTTTACCTCCAGGATCTCTTTTGCAACTCAAGAACAGGAGGAGACGGACCCCTTCTACGTGGAGGAACTTTAAATGATAAATAATTCGTACACTCTCGTCAAATGTAAGCAGGCCCAATCTATCTACTGCCGTGGTCTGCATCATCATTTCATAGGCCGTACATGAAGTCGGTCAGCTGCTCTAGACGAGGGTGTAGTAGTCTGTACAATTTTCGCAAAGTGCATATTACAGCCTAAAGTGCTTCCTCGAGGGCTTGTGCACATATCCAGCTGATTTTTCGTTTCTGTCCGTGACCGCCTTTGCATGGTTAATCAGAAGTATTCTGAGGAATTTGTTGCAAATTAAACCAGCCAAGCGCTTTGAGTGACTGAGTGACAACGGCGTGCGAGGGGTCAGACAAGTACAGAGGTCCCGTCCATGTCACAGGGGAACGCAGTTTGCTGACGACACTGCCTGTCGGTAGAGTGACTGAAATCGGAGCGAAGTTCAATAAACCGTTGCCAAAACAGCAACCTACGAAGCTCGAACACCGGCGCAAAGCAGCTCGAAGGGACTCTCCGAGTGGGGTGAAGTGGGGTGAGGTGGTTGCGCCCCTGGCGGCAAGCAAGTGAACTACATACGGAGAAAAAATGCCATTGACTCCCGGGAGATTGCTAAGGCCGTAAGAAGAGAAAGAGAGCGCGCGCTTCCAGTCCGGCCGTGGCCAAAGATACCCTCGCGTGCATGATGCTCGTGTTTGAGCATAGCTTCATTTATTCTACAAAGCCTCTCAAATCGCGAAAGACTCTGGTTTGAGGCTTGCGGCTGTCGTTTGTTTCTGTCTGTCGCTCTAGTTTAGGGGTCTCCAAACTTTTTGGCTAAGGGGCCGGATCGGGGTCTGTCGCGGTCTCGAGGGCCGGGAAATAAATAAGGGAACAGCAAATAAATGTCATATATAACCATTTGAATACAAAATTGTTTAGAGTAGCCATGAAAAAAGAATCTAAGACAATCATGAATACATATACTTTATATTAAAATGTAATTTAGCTAAGAATAGCATTTCACAATTATTGGGACAAATAAAACTCATCAATCGAAGCGCCTACGAACTTTGGCGTGTTCACAAAGGGCCCAACACTAATCAGAATGGTAGAACTGATGCTGACAGTATGCAATAGTCATATATTATGCTGTCATAAAATATATGCTGCAACAGAAAGAAATTTCAGCATACGATTAGTTACACAGATATGAATCAGGGGACTAAGAATAGTGTTGCTGGTGATTTCGATGTCCAATGAATGATATGGCGAGAGGACCTGCGTTACAACAGGCAGTCTCCTCTCGTTCTTCGTGGTGTCTTAGTTTGCGCGGTTGGTGCGCGGCGCCGTTTCTTCACTTTGGGCGCGGGTAACAGCGGATTTGCTGGAAGCGGGCCACGGGACGGGTTTCGTTGGAAGGACCACGGTCAGTCACAGGCCGGTCTTAAGACCCGCGGGCCGGATTTGGCCCGCGGGCCGGGGTTTGGAGACCCCTGCTCTAGTGGGACGCGGGCATAAGCGTACTGAATGGAATTCGGTACTCTGGGAACAATCTGTGACTCTAGCCTGCGCGGTAGTAGGTACGGGTGTACAGCGTTCATAGACCTATCCAAAAAAGAGCGTGTGGCCGGTGCCATTTTGAGTGTTCGCGCGTATGGCGCGTGCTTTGATCGGTTTCCAAAGCGATGAACACGCACGGGCTGGACTGTGATTTTGTAATTGGTGGAAAGGTCTATAAAGCCCCTCTATCCTGAGAACAGTGGCGCCATTCATTGTTGTGGAAATGCTTGAGACACGTGCCGCGTGCCACTTCTGGGAAAAACATGGCGCCTGCAATCTAGCTCAGTGCAGCGCTGTGCCTGCCATGATACACTGTAGCCATGATCTTCCTAAGGGCTGCACGTCGCACGTGCCTTGTGCAATGACGCACCTTGCGCTACTTTTAAAACAGGAAGGGGCTTTACGTTCCTAGCGTTCCTAGCACCGCCAGTATCAACGCACGGGCAACAAAGAAGAACCTTTTTCGGAAGACGCTCTTGCGCCGACTTTTGCGTTAACTATATATGTTTACAATAAAACCCACGATATATTCTCTTTCCACCGCAAGTGATGTGCACGCTCCACAGGCTCCGCCGCTTCTGCCCATTGGGCGGGCTGATAGTGTAGCAAGCGTCACCAAGCGCACGCGGCACGAGGCGGCGACAAGCGTTCTTGGAAACTTGTGATGTACATCGCCTTATGATGTACCGCAGGAAAGGCTAGAAGTGCGTGTTTCTTGCTCTGGGGCACATCCCGGCGCCACAAGCTTTCGTGCATTAATGGCAGCTGCCAACGCTATGAGCTCGCGCTTCAAGCCTTGGCTGCGGTACAACATATAAGGTGAAAGAGAGTATAGTACTGTTAGGGAGGATAGCGTTTCTATACGCCATGGCACCAGCGTCAACGCCTCCACAGGCAACGGAGAAGGACCATTTCTGACTGATGCTCTTTCTGCGCCAGCTTTTGCGCAAAACTTTATTTTTCGTTCAAACCACGATAAAACCACTTTCAATCGCAGGGAATGCGCATCCAGATTTCCACCGGATCTACCACGCCTTTCTACATGGCGAGCTGACAATGTAGCAAGCGCCACCGATCGCACGCGCCACGAAATGGCGCCAGGCGTTCTGGGAAGCTTGTCAACCGAGTTTTATCGATAGAGA